>JBBPPG010000059.1:0-59904 GCA_038091855.1 Leccinellum luteum | reverse complement strand
AGCGGGTTTGAGGCTGTGGTAGCTATGCCCCCCGAGGGCGTCGTGATGGCGGGACGTTTGAGAGCAATAGTGGCAGATGTCACAGCGGACTGGACTGGACTGGTGGTCGCCGAAGGCCTTGCAACCCTGATGGGACGTTGAAGGGCGGAGACTGCTGCCAACTGCTGCTTGTCAATCTTCAAAAGCACACGAGGGGCCTCGATTCCCGCGGTCTTCTTGGCGGTTTGTTTTGTCCGCGCCATGGCAGTAGAGGGGAGAAATACACCAGTACGCGATCGGAGAATTGAGATGTACCAGCCTGAGTGAACTCAAAAACTCACGGAATTACCTGTCCTCGAAATTTCCATACTCGTGGGAAACCAAGATGCGGCTGTGATCACAGGTTGACTTCTACTAACCACGTCACGTTACGCGTTATGTCACGTGTCGTCTTTGGTCACGGTTACGTCAGGTCACGTGATCGAGACGTGTCGTTTAATATCCTCCACAATGCCGTTGCAAAGGAAACCACCAACAACCGAACACGTCCTTTACGTTGCCAACGATGACGACAACGACGACGATGACGACGCACGCTCTCTGGAACACCGAAAGGTACAGCCGAGACAGCCCCCGGAGCGATATCAACCAGGCCAACTATTGGAGACCATCATGACTGGCGAGACCCTCGACCTTGCCGATCCAACATTATCAGCACACGACCATGACCCCTTCATTGACCCGAACTCGAGATCCACCTCACTCTATACCGACCATTCTGACACTCGACCTCTCTCCCAGTACAGCCAACAGTCCAACCGATCGCTCCCTCAGCCCCCAACGAGCGTCCCCGCTTACGTCGTTGGTAATCCTTTCAACTCGACACCGAGGGTGTACAGTGCGAATGGTGTCTCGACGACGTACAACGGTTCCCTTGATCACTTCCAGCACGATGCGGAAGCGGCGTTTGCTTCGGGGGTAAATCCCCGTCACACCTATCATCCTCCACGGTCGCGTTCCCCAACCCCTTTCGGTCACGAGGAAGACTATAGACTCGACGAGAACAACGTTGCACGCTACTCTCGCTATTCCCAATCCCACGAATCTAGTCATCTTTCCGAAAAATACAAACATGATGACGACTATAATGACGAGTATGACATATCCCAGTACGCCGACGTTCCAGGTGACGATGAGGATGAAGCAATGATAGAGGGCCAGAAGACGCCTTCCCTGTCCCCGTCCATTGATTCTGAGGCTCCGCCCGAAACCATGCATTTTGGGCCCGCTCCCATTGGTCGCGTCCGGCGCAGACTAAAAAAGAAACGCGTTCAGCTCACCAACGGGAACCTAGTCGTCGACCTCACTGTCCCACCCAAGCTTGTGATGCCCTACCGCGGAGAACCGGAAATGACGAAAACAAGGTATACTGCCGTCACCTGTGACCCGGATAACTTCGAGAAAGAAAAGTTTTTTCTTCGTCAAAACGAGAACGGGCGTACTACAGAGCTATTTATTGTTATTACTATGTATAATGTGCGTCCCACATGCAAATCCGTCATTCCTAGCCATGCTAACTGACGGTTGTATACAGGAAGACGAGGTCTTATTTTGCCGGACTATGTATGGTGTGATGCGGAACATCGCGCATCTTTGTTCTCGTAAAAACTCACAAACGTGGGGGCCAGACGCATGGAAAAAGGTTAATATTTTCTTGTCACAAGGTTCTTCCATCCATACGGTTGATATATTGCAGGTCGTGGTCTGCGTCGTCGCAGATGGATGGAAGAAAATTCATCCTCGCGTCCTCGACTGTCTAACCCTCCTCGATGTTTACCAACCTGGGAACCACATGAAAAACACCGTAAACAACAAGGAAGTCACCGCCCATCTGTTCGAATTTACGACCTCCTTTGCCTTGGATCCGAATATCCAGTTCAAGTATCCGGATAAAGGCATCGTACCTACTCAAATCATCTTTTGCATGAAGGAAAGGAATCAGAAGAAAATCAACAGCCATCGATGGTTTTTTGATGCATTCGCGCCAATGTTACAGGTGGGCAGATGAAGACGTGTGCAGGACTACATTAACCTGCCTGCCGTAGCCAAACGTGTGCATATTGTTGGATGTTGGAACACGTCCGGGGAATAGCAGCCTCTATCGTTTGTGGAAGACGTTTGACGTCAACTCGAACGCTGGTGGTGCTTGTGGAGAGATTGCGGTATACAAGGGCAAGAAGTGGAAATACCTCGTAAACCCTTTGGGTGAATTGATTCGGTTGCATGTTTTGCTCGCTCGCGCTAATTGCTATTTGCAAAGTTGCTGCGCAGAACTTTGAGTACAAGTTGAGCAACATCTTGGACAAACCCACCGAGAGCATGTTTGGGTATATCAGCGCTTTGGTGAGCATTTTCACTTTGCATATGAATTGCAATTCACATGTGCATAGCCCGGCGCGTTTTCCGCATACAGGTAGGTGTACAAGTACGTTGGGGGTCATCTATGACCCACCCGAATATGCACAGGTATATTGCCCTGCAGAACGATAAAGATGGCCATGGACCCCTTGCCTCCTACTTCAAAGGCGAGGTTCTCCAGGGCAGCGATACGGATATCTTCACGTCAAATATGTGTATGTAACTCGCGCTGCTCACCCCACTCTTACGCTGACAAGATTGCAAACCTTGCCGAAGATGTGAGCCGGATGTTGTTCGTTTGTGCGGAATTCTGAACGTATGTTTGTCAGCGCATCCTTTGTTTCGACTTGATAGCCAAATCCAACTCCAGCTGGTGCGGTTTTCATCCTGTTACCTTTGGAGTTCAGTTTACAGTATGTTTCGCAGGGTGCTCAAATATGTCAAAGGGGCCATCGCCGAGACCGATGTACCCGAATCGCTCCCTGAGTTTATATCTCAGCGTCGGCGATGGCTGAATGGTTCTTTCTTTGCCGCAGTTTATGCCGTTGCGCATGTGGGTCAAATCATGCGCAGTGGGCATAGTCCATGGAGGAAGATGACGCTGCTTATGGAAACGATGTACAACTGTATCAACATGGTGTTCACATGGTTTGGGATCGTGAGTTTGGTGCATGTCTGTTTGTCTGATGTTAAGCGGGTTTGTTGTAGGGAAACTTTTATCTGTTTTTTGTGAGGGCTGAATTGTATCCGTTTCATGGATTAAGCTGATGAAACTGGCGAATAGGTTGTGCTTAGCTCATCCCTGGAGGATAAATCGTTCGGATTGTCAAATATCCGATGGTTCAATGCAATAGTTCAAGTAGGGCACATTTCCTTTTTAACGAGCTTTCTTCCAATGCACCATATCTTTCAAAGTATTTCCTAGCCTCGATCATCATCGCTTGTTTCCTCATGTCGGTGGGGAACAAGCCCAAAGCGTATGTTCCGAATTCTTTTCGAGTCGTTTACGCTGGCTTGGCATCTCAGCTCCCGTTTGAAATATAAGCTTGCGTCAATCTTTCTAGCATTCCTCATGGTCTATCTGATCATCGCATCCGTGCTCTGTGGGATAGCGGCTGCCTCTGAATCAGGAGGAAGTGTCGTGCTGTTGAGCATTGCAGTCAGATACGGCGGTAAGTTCCTATGCACAACTAGGTTCGACGAACAAATCACCAATTGCATATCGCACGACTTTTGCGCATCTAGTCTACGTCCTTAGTAGTCTGCTTGCGTTCGATCCGTGGCACCTCGTGACAAGCTTCCTGCAATACCTGCTGCTAAGCCCAACATACATTCTCGTTTTGAGCATGTCAGTAAGATCCGCCGTGTCCCTGAAAATTTTGCAACTGACGTGACCATGCCAGATACGCATACTCGAATCTGAACGATGTTTGTATTTCCTGTCTTGCCTGTTCGCGTCCCGTTGATGACCTCGCTAGATCTCGTGGGGAACGAAACAAGACGCCGTACCTGACGCCGACCTCGGAGCTGCCGTGCAAGACTCTCATTCCCAAGTAGACATCAAGATGTTGGCAGAGGCGGCCGACGTGAACGGGATTTACGAGGAAGCGCTCGAGTCAGTGCGGGCCGCCAAGTTTGCCGACGGGACTAGTAGTGCGCGAGAAGGCGCCTTGAAATTGACGAAACAAGGACCAAAGGGAAAATTAAAAGCTAAAATAATGATGACCGAGCGGGAGAAGGAACAAGCTGCGATTGACTATTATGCGAACGTGAGGACGAACGTGCTCTTGACGTGGGTGTTGTCGAACGTGAGTTGGTGTGGGATCCCCTCGTTTGCTTGGTCGATGCTGACGAAACGCAGGGCGTGCTGCTGTTGCTAATTTTTTCGGGTTCGGATTCTTCGAGCACGTTCAACTCGAATGCGGGTTTATCGCGAACGAAGGGTTACTTAATGTTCATTCTAGCGTTTGCTGCCATTACGAACTTTGTGGTGAGTTTTTTTCTTCTTTCTTGATCGAGAGCTTTGCGAATAACGCATACGCGACCCGAAGCGCCTAGGGGGATCCACATTATACCTGTTGACGAGAATCTTCACGCAATAGTGACTCTAGCAACGACGAGGGTCTGCCATCGCTGTAGATGTATCATAATGGGTAGAGATAGCATACACGCAACAAAGGCTATACAAGTTCAAACGTTGACGATTCCAGTCAGTATGCACGGCCAAAGCTCAAGCGAAGAGGCAATCATAAAACGATCCTTCGTCGCTCCCCACTGCTCCGGCAAAGCCCTTCTTGTCCTTCCTTGCTTTCCTTTTCCGCCTTGCACCCAGATTGCGAGAGATGGGGAAACGATGCGGAGATCTACCCACTGGAGAGGGGGAAGAAGCCGAGCGGGGGTACAATCTGCGCAAGCGATCTCGGTCTGCGCGGGCGCGGGAAGGCGTCGGGACATTGTCGCCCTGTTCTTCTTCTGATTCGACGACGCTGGCAATGGTACTCTGGGGACGATCTGGGGTCGGAACGCCGCCGTCGTCGTTCATATCTGCATGGACAAGGGACAGCGAGAGGGATTCCATAGAGGCAGCGAAACCACGGTCGTCCGAGCCGTCTGCAGCAGCAACGTCTAGGGAGGGCGAACAGGACTCGTCGATGTCGGAGAGAACCAAGCGGGCAGTGTGTAGATCGCCAGTGGCGGAATCGAGGTCAGATGCGTTGGTCGGGTGGTAGTCGGACCCGTCCGTCAAGGGGTTGGCGTCGGCGGCGTCTGCCGTGGGAGGGGTGTCGAGGGTACGAGATGGTGCGTCGGTGCAAGGGTCTGGGCGGGTGACGTTTGGGCGGAGGATGTACGTTAGACGACGGCCGCCGTCTGTTTCCTTGCCTGCCAGGGATGGCCACGTGAGCAGAAGTGGTGGTGAGGAGACGAAAACGAGGGGGGGGGACGTACTGAAACTGACGAGACCGTACCATCTGGCGACATAATGGACGACGTACCTCTCGAAGCCGCCGTCGCCGTAGTAGTCGCCGGGTTGTTGTTGTTGGTTGACAGCGGCGGAAGAATTGGTCTTGACGGCCCAGACGAGCCTTCTGGCCTCTCTACCGACTTCTCTAACGTCTTCCCTACCGCCGACGGGGACGCCGGGAAAGGAGAGGAGGCCCTTTGCTTGGTCTGGGTTCAGGTAGGTTCCAACGTCGAGCCAAGCTGCGAGGTGTGTCTCTACCGCTTTGACGATGAGAGGAGCGGAGGGACGGGCGTGGAGGGCACGGCGGGCGCCACGGAGGGAGAGGGAGAAGAGGCCTGCTGTGGATGTGGATGTGAGAGTGGGAGGAGTGCGAGCGGGAGGGAGGTGGATGGTGCGGGGAAGGTAAGACGGTAGAGGGTGTGGAAATGTGGAGAGAGGGAGTGGTGGATGTGGATGGTCGAGATCGAAGCTGGTCGGGTGTGCGACGTGCGGGTTGTGCACGAACTTGGCTGAAAATCTGATAAGATCACTTGCACAAGTGAGTTCGAGCAAGTGGACCTATATACTTACCGTTCTCGCGACGTCTGACCCAGCGCTTTCCCTCCCGCTCTGACAGGAGTACGATCGGATCAGTGGACATAGTAGCAGTAGCAGTAGTAGTAGATATGACCATCTACAGCCTCTACGTATTCGACAGGTAAGGTCCTTTCATGAATCGATCAATCAACAAGTGACTCTCCTCCTCAGACGCTGCGCCTCATCAAACCCGCCACCGTCCAAGGCGGCACCCTCAATATTGCCGTCTCCCGCGCCGTCGTACCACAACCCGCAACAGACACGCCCACCGCAAACAGCTCCACCTTTAGCAGTCCGAGGAACACCCTCTCCTCCTCCACCGGCTTCGTCGTGGCCATCGGCGAAGATGTCTCCGCAACCCCTTCACAACCCCCCCCTTCCCGCCCAAAGTCAAACACCCTTCCGTTCGACGAAGAAGCCAAACTCGTCTACGGTGTCGTCTTGTCTTTGCGCAACATGATCAAGAAACTGTCACAAAGGTACGCTCGTGTTCATCCCCGGATCCCTGTTATTTCGCATTTTCTGAGTTCCCCCCAACTCTCGGGGACGAGCAGTTCACGACTTATCGCACCTCCGCGTACAAGCTTCACTTGTGCGAAACCCTCTCAGAATACAAGTTCATCTGCCTCAGCGATCCTTCAACGGACGGCCTCCGCTTCGTCCTGCGACAGATCTACAGCGGCCCTTTCGTCGACTTTGCAGTCAGAAACCCACTCGTACCAATGGACTCTCGCGAGCAGGGAATAGACAACGACTACTTTCGCGCTAGCGTCGATCGTCCCATCCGCGGTCTATCCGTCTTTGCTTGAACAGACACGAACGCAGAGGGGTACGGCCTAGCTATGATACACTTCTACATGAGACTCGTCAAGTAGTGGGTGTGGGTGCTCCGGTTCCAGTTTGTCTAGTGTCCTGTTGTTCCAGTTGTTTCCGAAGCACGTTCATCAGAGACATCCTCAGCTCCTTCTCCTGCTTGCTCTCCCCCTTCTCCCCCTCCGTCTTCTCCACATCCCCTGCCACCGCTTCGTCTAGTGCCAATTTCGTTTCACCCAACCGTAACACGTCTTCCTCGATCGTTCTCCCGTGTAATCAGCTTTACAACATCAACGTCCCGTTTTTGTCCTATTCGGTATGCGCGATCTTGTGCTTGTCGATCGTTGTGCGGGTTAAAATCCTGGTCGAACCTGGCAGCCAGTCTTGTCAGTGATTCGAGACTAACCATCCATTCAAACCTACATGATAACCACGCTGGCCGCTGTCAAGTTGATTCCCATACCGCCAGCTTTCGTAGACAGAAGAAAGACGGGTATAGATGCATCCTCAGTGAACTCGTCCACCAGCGATTGTCGGACGTCTACAGCAGTCGAGCCCGTGAGCAACAAATATTTGATGCTTCTCTGCTTCAGGATGGCTTGTAGGATATCCAGTATTTGCGTAAACTGCCTCGTACCTCAGATATCGGGCCCACATCGGCTAGTCACGTTCACTTGCCTGGGAGAAAATCAAGACTTTCCGTTTTTGCTGGGCATAGTCCTCGAGAAGCTGCAACAACACAGTAACTTTACCAGCGTTGACAAAACATTTTTCGTCTTGAAGAAACTTTCGTGTCGACTTGTGGCGAATCAGTACGTGGTCGAAAACCTGATTACAGTTGATAGAGATGCACACCTTGTAGCTCTGGCAAAAGAACTGCAACTCGGAATCCGTCATGACCTCCATGTCCTCCTTGACAAACTGAAATACAGCCCCACGTTTCTTGAAGTCGGGTTCCTTCAGTAACAATTTGGTGATCGACGTAAGGATCTGATCCGTATACAGCCTTCTGAAGAGCATGGGATGCGAGGCAGCCTTTCGAAGCTCCATCAGCACGTTAGAGCTGTTCTGCGCATACTTGTCCTTGGGCCGCAGCACCTTGGCAGGGTTCTTCTTCACGGGCTTTACGGCGCCATTCGGAGTCGATGTACCCGACGGACTGGGAGTGTTGTATTCCACTTCTAGAATGGTCTTCCTAGATCGTTGAAGAGCGTCGTTGTAGATCGATCTCTGCAGCTCGCTCATTTCACACCACTCTATTCGCTCCGTCTTCTGAGGAAGATCCTTCAGCACCTGGAAACAGAGTGAGCAGCTGTGGGACAAACTCGATGTCTTCAAATACGTACCTGATCCTTCCGTCGCCGAAGAACAAACGGCGCCATCATCTTTTTCGCTCGCGAGATGCGCTCCTGTGAGAGCAATGCGACTTTGGCATCCCCTTTTGTCTTGAAAATCGCCCACAGTGAATCCAAAGTCTCCCCGAGAAGATTTGGCAGGATAAAGTTGAGCAGGGACTATTGGTGGATGAGACGTCGAATCACATCGCGGCGTAGAGAAAACGTACCACAAGCTCCTGTAAATTGTTCTGCAGAGGCGTTCCAGTTAAAAGTAGTCGCCACTAGCGTCAAAATTCAGAAGAGCCTGATAACGCTGAGATTGGAAATTCTTCAGTACGTGGCCCTCGTCAAAGACGATGCACTACGACATCCGTGAGTGAAGCAACTTTTGTTTTCAGTAGGTGTTGCTCACATCCCATTCTATCCTTCGGAAAAACTTGCGGTCCTTGTCATCACCCTGCGCCAGGTTGTACGTGATGAGCACTTCCCAACCATTGTCGTTCTTGCCATGGCGACGTTGAGTGTCAATGAGGGTTTGACGTAGGACTGGTCGTTCGTCTTTGCCGGCGTAGTATGTCTGAATTGATATCGAAGGGACAAAACGGGTAAATTCTCTACACCAGTTTTCGAGCGTTGACGATCTGTAGCAGGGTGTTGGGATCATTGAAAGCCCGGCAGTATCTCCGTAGAGACATACGGTGCTATGACAAGGTGTGGCCCAGCGTTCCCTCGCTCCTTCAAGTGAGCAAAGAAACTGATCACTTGAATAGTCTTGCCAAGTCCTATACACGAGCTTGAACATCGGACAGCAGGCGAACGTGAACCCGCTCACCCATCTCATCCGCGAGTATGCAACTGTACTCCTTCTTGTATAGCAAACACAGCCAGTTGATACCCAACAACTGATAGTCCTTTAACATGACCCCTGGGGTCAACATTGCAGGTTGATTCGCAAAGTACTCTTTCGACGCCGACTTGACGGTCCCCAGGCTCAACTAACCTTCCTCAACCTCACCGAGAACAGAGGACGCGTTTTGCGGTATATCGTCTCTACCCTTTCCTTTGTTGTTGACGCCATCCACAGTCCAAGACGCTATCGCGGCACGTAGGCTGGCACCTATGCGCTCACACTTTTCGAGAACGCTGTCGACAGCACCATATCCACCAAGTACCCTCTGGCAGTCCTCAAAGAGCCGCGGACTGACACCGGCAGGTCCTGCCTTCTTCCTACCCTGGCCCAGCTTGGTGTTGACGTCGTCAACAGAGACGAAAGGTCTGAGAGAAGCGATCTTTTCGGCCTGTTCAGGATTACAACCTGACGACGACTCAGTAAACTCGAGCTGGGATTATATTCCGCAGGTCTCACCGGTCAGCTCCTGCAGTCCTTCGGTGTTTGCTGTATTGAGGAAGTTCAGTGCCCCCTTCTCTGCATCATTGACAGTTACGCTCTGGGGACGGCTGCCTTCATCTTCATTGTCCGACTGGTCAGAATCAGAGACGACAACTTTGTTGGCGCGTCTGCGCCGCGAGACAATGAGGGGTGTGGAAGGAGATGTTGGCGACGCAACCATGGGGATGGGCGACGTTGCAATGGCGGGCGTCGGCGTGGACTGATTGGTATCTAGTACAGCTCTATTCGCATAAATGGACGACTTCTTAGCCTTCTCCCTCAGAGCGGCACGGATAGCTTTAGTAGCCTCGTCGACCTCAGGGACTCTGCCTGTTTCAACAGGGTGATCTGGTACGGAACTAAGCTCGGATGATTTGGACTCGACGCTAGAGACAACGGGTCTCCATGAAGGGTCCTCCAATAGACTGGTTGCTTTCTTCTCGTCTCCGCCTGCTTGCGTCCATGCGGCCTGAACGAGGGTGACTTCACAATCGATGTTAGAAATTCTGAACATCGCAAAAGCATCTTTGCTATCTCGAGGCTCTGTGGGCTCCGAAGAGCCAGGGCGTTGTCCTTTGAGTACGCGAGACTGGCCAGGGACAGGCGCTTCGAGAAATTGCCGAATATCTGTCATGGAATCTTCGGAAGGGGTAGACAGTCTACCCAGGCTCACGTTCGCCTTCCGCCTTTGTCCTGGACGCTGGATCCCGGGGGAATCTGGGGTATTAAGAATGGGGAGAGTGTCGGCCAGCGCTCCACAATTAATCCGCTTTGTGGGGGGACCGTCTTCCGCGTGGCCGTCCACCTCGGATAGCCTGCGCATGTCTCCACCATAACCACGCGTGAACGACGCGTAGACTGCTCTGCCAGCGTTCACAAGTCCACCGGGGGCCAAGAGGGGGTCTGGCTGGGCATGATGGGCAGGTTGGTTCCACGGGTTGTAATGGCTTGGCCCTGGTATCGGGAGCATGTCGTGAGTGTTCTTCACCTCGTCATCCACCAGCCAAAGCGTCCCGACGACGCTGCGCACGCCTGCATACTGCAGCATAGCGGCCAGGTGCATCCGCTCCCCCGCCCCCGCAGCGTCGTCCGAATCCCCGTACCTAAGGGGACGCCGGTCGGGATGTGGCTGCGTAGCAGATCTGGCGCGTGAGCGGTCTTGCCGCGGCAGCCGTCTGATGCACCGCCGTGGTATGCCGCATTGTCAATGAGCACGACGCTAGCAGCAGTAGTGGTCGCGGTCGCTGTCGTGGTTGTGGCGGGAATAGTTTGGCTGCCACTGGTCAAGGACCCCTGCCTCGACCTCTTGCTCCTGAAAAATCGCGGGACCATGCTCCCGCGATGGCATCTCACCATGCGGCAAGATGAGAGCATGGCACCCCTGCGTGCTTGCGTTGAGGACGATGACCGGGCCCTCCGACGCTACCCCCTCCAACCCCGCAAGAGGTGTAGGTTTGAGAAAGGGCTGGAAGCCTTCTACGCGCCGAATCTGCTCCACCACTACCTCCTTTTCCTTCATCAACTGCTTGACGTCCTTGGAATCAGACTTGGCAGCCCTGGAGGCGCTCTCGAGCCGCAAAGAGAGGCGCTCAAAGGCGTTTTCCAACGACACTCCTTGCTTCCCCGTGAGCCGCAGCCTCGTCCACACAATCCTTGACCCGCACTAGCTGCGACCACAGCGCCGACCTCCCAGCTTCGAACACTTCGACGGCTTCCATCGGTTCCTGGAGACGCAGCGTGAACGAAGCGCCGTTGTATGCCAGGTCGAGAGCATGCCTCTTGGCTAAAAGTTGCCGGGGTTCGGGCGAGCGCATCGTCGAGACGGGTAATTTGACCAGACAAAGCGCGTTCCGGTAGACGTTGGCGCCCGATCGATGACCGTACATCTCTGCGTATCGGACCCATTCGAGGGACGCCTGGAATGCAGGCCACAAATTGCCGCCGGAGCCGCTCATGCTGAGTTTGTGATGCCCGAAAGCCTCGCTGAGATCAGAAGGCTTCTGTTCGACGAGAAAGCGGCGTGTGTCAACGCTAGTTCTGCGTAAACGTCCGAGATGAGCGGGTGGGACGGTGTGCAGAGGTCCTTGGTGTAGAGGAGGGGTTCGAGCATGGGCTCGATGTCCCCGGATTGCCAGGGTAGAACGCGGGCCTTCGGAATGCGGGCGAGCAGAAGGTTCTGCGTTGCTTGCAACGAATCTGATGCATGGCCAGAGTTCATGGAGGCATCACAGCTGAGGATTGCCTCGTTGAGGTCAAGTTCGTCCCCGGCTTCTTCTTCGAAACGCAGTAAAAGGGAGTATGCGAGCAGCTGGGATGATGTCGCTCTATCTCAATGATGAGATGGTAGCAGCTCGAGCGCCTCACGGCAGTATGAGATGGATCTATCCAAGTCCATGGTTTCTCTGTACGATCTGAGCCGCCTCTCCAGGCTGGTTGCAGTTCTTCTGCAAGATGCTTGTACGACAATGATGGTCTCGGAAAGCTTCGTCAAGGCTTCATTATAAAATTTAATAGCGCTATGAAGGCCTTCGGGATCGAGGGAAGCGCCGATGTAAATCCGGAGAGTAAATCTCCAAGGCAATCAAAAGCTTCTGTATGGCCTCCTCCAGGTCGCATAATACCCCCAACCTTGAGAAGCGGAGGAACAGTGCATTCCCTAGAATTTCCAAGAAGATTCCGTCGCCTTTGTGGTTGGGGGAAGAAGACTCAGGGAAGTGCGACGGTGCTGGGTTGCGAGTTCGAAATCCGGTAGGTTGGGTTGCAGCTCATAACGCTTCACGGGTGCATCGGCTAGATCATAGGACGCCATGAACTGTTGCGAGTCGTCAGCAGACCGAAGCTGGGGCGCGGATTTCAAATTCTCTATGCAAGGCGCAGGTCCCAATTTCTCCGTACATTCCAAATCTTTTGATGAGCGCAGTCGAGAGACAACAAAGTGCAAGCGGACGATCCGGATGAGCTTTGTTTGTGCCACTCAAGGCGACAGACGAGCATTTGGTGCAGCTCTCTAGATTCCGTGTGTTGTTTTGCACCTTAAAGCGGGAGAGGAGGGTGTTGGCGAGATTATAGTATGATGGTGATATATTCTCCCTGGGAGAAGAGCTCAACACAACATGATGTCGGCGTATTGCATCATTAAGATCAGAGATGGCCCCAGTGCGCTGGAATATACAGAATAGAGCACTGGCGTAGTTCATAAGGGACATTAGGCGACGATCAGGGGGGAGTATGGAGAGCGCGGTGTGAAAGTGCTCGGTCGCCAGTTCGTTATCCTTATGCTCGCCGAACTTGCCGTACCGGACGAGTAACGCGGTAGCAAAGTTGGACAACGAGTTGGCCCGCCCCCGGACGTCCAGGGGGATGAAAGTTCAAGACAGATCAGCAACACCACCATGACGCCGAAAGTGCACGGACAGTGCGTTGGCAAGATTACCGAGTAGCTTGCTGGTTAGATAAGTGTGCGGATATAAAGAACGCATAAGCTGAGGTCCGAAGGTTTTCCCTGCGTTTCATGACTGGAGAAGAGGTCGTCGGCGAGACGGACGAGTGAGTCAAAATCCTGTAACATGATCTGCTCAGTCGAGATGCAACGACTTGACACTAGCTGCTCACGCTCGTCCGATTAAACTGTGTTCAGCATATATTTGCTTTTGAGCAAGGTTCCAGCGGCGACTCCGCTGCGGAGGCAGAAGGTGGGCGATGCTCGGGTGCTCCAGCTCTCTACGGCATCCAAGATATATGTATGCGACGTCATGTTTCAGGGCGTAAATGAACGATGCAGAGGCACGTCATGTGGCTGGGATCTTGCAGGAAAACGCCTACAATCCTCCTCAGTGGGCGTGAGTCCTGGTCACAGGCAGCGACGCTTGGATGTCTGCAAGTGAAACCTGGTCGTAATAGTAAGAAAAGTTGATTTGAGTCCTCTTCACCTCTTTGGGCCACACGTGAATTCAACCGCATGGTGGGCGTAGACTGGAGCGTACTGAACGGGTGGCGTGTGCGATGGATCCCAACGTTGAGCCTGTCATCGCTCGATAAAACTCCCGCTGACGGGCATAGGCTTATCGGGATCGAATACGCGATGAAGCGAACGAAGGTGGGGTGAGAAAACAATTCTATGTACTTACCACTTGAAAGATCGGAGCAGAAGTTCCCCGAAATGAGCGCTGATCGTTGTCAGCAAAGGACGCAACTGATCATCACAACCATCGTACATGATCTAGGATCAAAACTCTGCATCTGTTTAAAGCGGCGTCAACGTCGCAAAAATGGCTATCGAGTGGCCTCAGTCTTACATTAATTTCCTCGGCTTCGGCCTCCATTTGACGGCCAAAATCCATATTGGGACCTTTAAATCGACGGAACGCTCGAGGGGCATGTCGACAAAGCCACATTAGATGAGAATTCAGTGAATTGGAAAAAAGTCAGACCCCTGGTTACAGGCTGCAACCAACCTCGACGTCACCTAGGATATCCTCGGTCTGTATACCGCTCGCAAATAACAAGCCAGGGTTTTGCTTGATGATGCATATCGTGAACAGACGGTGCCAACTGTACACAGTGGAGACGTGAGCCGAAATTTTCGAGGCGC
Source organism: Leccinellum luteum (assembly GCA_038091855.1). Classification (NCBI taxonomy): domain Eukaryota; kingdom Fungi; phylum Basidiomycota; class Agaricomycetes; order Boletales; family Boletaceae; genus Leccinellum; species Leccinellum luteum. The sequence continues at coordinate 45,838 of JBBPPG010000059.1, read as the reverse complement.
GCCGAACAATACTACCTTCTAGAAAATCGAGCACGAATCTCTGACCTAACCGAAATGGTCATCGACGCCGTTTGCAACCATATTTAAGCTAGGCTACATACCGCTGAATAGGAGATTTTTCGAAGCTGCGGCCTCCACACAGTAGTAGGTATGGGTCACCCGGGACCTGGCGTTGACATGATTTATTGCGACCTATCAGCGCTTCAGCCACTCACTGGAAGGAAGCCTCACTGTAAAACTGGGTTTACTAAACGTAGCTGGTGCCTTGGCTGGTGCTGGGATTCAGCAATTTCAAACATGCTGATGAGTCGCAACATTCGGCGGAAATCATTGGGACGGACAGTTGGAACAACGTTGCATTACAAAAGAAACAAGCACTGAGACCTCGAATAATGAAGAATTGCTCACCTCGTGAGCAACTGCAGCGGCGTTAACGGTCTTGTAGATCCCATCATGGAAGCCCTTGACAGCAAGCTCCATTCGGGCCTCGTACTCTGGGTCCCTGGTGGAAGTTCGCTGTCCTCGATGGCCCCCCATCGCCAGCGACGCGCCCTATGACGCGCGACTTGTTGAATGATCGCGTCGCGTCGCGCACTCGGCAGAGCATGGTTTTTTAAACTCCGCTCCGGCAAGTGCTCGTCGACAACAATCCGCCATGTCCGAGTCGATGTCGAGTCCGTGGATACGCGACTATTTGATCGACGTCGCAGAGACACACGGCGTACAACTATACAACACACCACCACCAAAGGGTAAAAAGGGAGTACAACTCATAAACGTAACCTTTTTTGTTGTCGAACTCTTACACAACCCTGAATCTCCCCCTAGTTTCTCACTTATCATGCGGACAGTTATGTTTGGGCATGGGTATCCGACAAGGATTTCGTAGTGTCCGTCCGCTTCTCGAAAGATGCTGTAGATGCGTACAAGCGGTAGGTTATTCTCCCAACGCCCTACGTTAACATTCTCAACCCCTGTAACAGTAATCATCGTTGCAACATCTTTGACATCGCTTTTCCCTCGTTTTCATCTCCAGCTATCGCCCAATATTCTCTCCACGCCCTCTTGGTCCAAAGGCACCCGGGCATACACCCGTGTCCCACATATCTCTTGAAGTCGACGGTGTCTCTCTGATAGGCATCAGCCCACACGCGTTCGGAGACCCTCGCGAACTCGAATCAGACAAGAATATAAAGGAGTGGGTTCTGGGTCTTCGTGAGGACGGAGGGGGTGGGTAAGTTTGTAAACACATTCGTCATCCTGGTCAAACACCATTACACAGAAACGTGTTAAAACTTCGCAAGCAACAGAAACTGGCTCAGAATACGAAAGCGCCACCAGCTCCCCCAGCCCCGCCTCCTCTTGTAAATGGTGCTTGCGTTTCCCACCACCAGACCACAAAAGTTGCAGGGGACGTTGCAACGCCCAAGCCTGAACGACCCCAGGACTTTAAACGCGCGTATGCCAAACGCTGGCAGGTATGTTGGTCTACTTATTCTAACAAACCTCATGTGTTGAGTTGGAAGGCCAGGTTATCGAGCTCAATTCTTGGACATTTGCGAGTAAACCAGCTGTGGAGGAAAGATCCACTCGTATGTATTTCCTCAAACACGGAACCGGGTCCATAAACTTACTGTGACTGTACAGAGACAATCACAGCCATCCACCCAACGTATCGCTGCCGAACACCGTAGGCCAACCCCAACTTCGCCAAGACGGGCCCTCAGAACGTCCTACGTCATCATGTCGCACACCGTCGCGTGCATCCTTACAACGGCAAGGAGCGCCAACAGATTGGTCGCCGTCGAACAGAGGCACTCCTAATCCGCGTTGTCTAGATGAGGTTGGCACATCCGCTTTGACGGAGGAAATCCAACCGCACTGCGATGAACCAGCGGTCTCTCCGACTGCTCCGTCACCCGCTGATGAAGATGGACCCACCGCAGCGGATACTACGTCGGATATCCGTTCTCTCCAGCCTCCAACGCCTGCGCAACGCATAAAACGCTCGCCATTACCCTACTCATCACCTCCTCACAGTTCTCCAGAGATAATCACTTACTCCTCCCTACTTCTTTCCTCACCGCTACCCCCTAGTTCCTCCCCACCTCTTCCACCGCCCTCTTTTCCATTGCCCATGGGTATTGGGAAGAACTTTCAGCGCAAGGTTCCCCATCCAGGACTCCCTGTTCCCCGACCATCCCCCACCAAACAAGGCCCGGTTCAGATTCTCGTACCCAACTCTGATACATCTGGTACGGGGTCATCCCAGTCTATTTCACAATCACAACCCTTTTCGCAATCGCAGCGGCAACCTGCTCTCCCATCATCTCTTGCAAAGGAGCTCAAACCTCGTGGTGTATCTTTGTCCATAAATGACGATGACAAAGGACAGAACTCATCGAGAGCAGCCGACGGCAGCGCAGGAAATCATGAATCCGAACTGGATCGACCGTCCGTGCCCAACACACCGGAGATTGAAGTACCAGAAGTGGGAGAGGTTGGCACCGGAGTACGATATACTAGAAAGGGGAATACCAACGTCGGCCACCACGAGAACCAGTCAGCTGTCAACAACGCCAAATCACCCTCCGCCCTCCAAGATAGTCGTCAGCCCTCGTGTCTACCTACCATACAAGACTTGTCTCTCGGTATTCGAGGCTCCGTTAGACTTCCCAGCCATACGTCTACTCAGTTGTCTGAGAAAGCGTCCCGAAGTTCTATGCACTCCGTTTTTTCAGAATCATCGGAAGAGGGACAACAACATCCTCACAAGCCCCAAAGCCTCTCGCCAATCAAACAGATGTGCATGCAACGGTCAGCCCTGCTCTCGGTCTAAGACACGATGCGGAGGCGTGGAAGGAACCTAGCCTCATTTCGAAGAACAAGGGCAAAGGCAAGCGTGCTGTCGAAGAGCCGTCTACGCCGACTCCCAGAGTGGATAAGAAATGTCGACGGTCTGCTCGCCCCGAGACACCTCTACCAAAGCGCTCAAGAGTAGAGTCACCGAAAGCGTGTAAGGCAGCGTCGGGCTCGACTGCTATTGGCAGCTTTGGTGACAAGGGCTGCCAAGATAGCGGGAATTCCACTATTGGAAAAGCACGTCCAAACGGTCGACCGTCATCATCCACTGCAGGTACTACCGACTTGGTAGCACCATCTCTTGCTCTACAGTCATCCAAGCCTCGATTGGCAAATTTTTCTGTCGACTTTGGGAAAATCTCGTTAGGTGAAAGAGCAATACCCAGAATGAGGCCGCATCCAGACATCAAACGCATATTGTTAACGACAGGGCGGGTTAGGAATTACAGGGAGGTAGAAGAAGACGGCAGTGTTTACATTTACCAACGACATGATATTTATCTACTAATCAGCTACTATAGTGACACTCTTACCCGTGTTCGTACCCTTCTGAACTGCTAAAATTGCCTCCCCTGCACTCCGAGACCCCTTGTCCGATCCTCTTTGAGCTTGAACTCGCCCGATGCAATGAGTGCAGGCACTTCAGTGAAGAAAGCATCCTGGTACTTTGGAAGAAGCGAGCCGACGACAAATCCGGACAGCTTGAGCTCTTTTCTCACAACGTGCATCAAATTCTGAGCAGGTGTCAATCGGCCGGTTCTTGTCGGTGGGGCAATCAGACCTGACTCACTTTTACTGGATAGGGTTGTGTGTTATACCCAGAAATCATTCCACATTCCTGGAATAAATTAATGGATAACAGAGAGAACCACATATGACCCGGACTCACGATGGAGCGAGCATTCCGGGCCGCAGCCTCCAGCGCAGCCTCGAGGGCTTCACCACCCACGTTATGCCAATACCTACACAAACCGTCTAGCTTCGAAAGGATCGTCATCGAATGAGCAAAGTTAGTACGTACGCATCGATCGGACCTTCCTTCTCAAGTATCTCCAACGCATTCGTGGTCTTGTAGCTGAAGGCTACATCCGCGCCTAGTTCTTTCATACACGCGACCTTCTCATCTGATCCGGCCGAGGCAGTCGCTTTTAGGCCGTCGCGCTTTGCTAACTGGATGACGAGACTATAATGCCACGAACGGCATGGGTGAATTCCCACCAAACCAGAAACAGAGATACACGCGATCCGACTGCACTGGCTCCACTGCTTATGAACTCCACCTCCCCCTTCAGATCACCCACCGTAAGCTACACGTACGCACTATCGTTGGCACCGCCCACCTTCTTTGCGTGTGCATACTCCTTCCAACCACAGTACGCCGTTTGGCCTTTTCGGCGAGTGAGTTCCATGCCATTCCCTCGTACGAACATACTTACCTGGCATACCAGCAGCGCCCACAAACACGCTCCAAGGAAGATTTTGTTCGTTTTCGATCTTTCTAACGCTCTCCACTTCCCTCTGCACAGAGTACTCTTCAAAAGCTGCTGCAAGTTCAGGAACGGAATGGGGAGCGAATCACGATTGGACCACTCACGAAGAACGCCATAGACGTGATCGCCAGCCTTGAAAGCGACATTCTCGGAACGAAAGACGACGCCTATGCCGTAATTTTCAAGCCTGGTCGAACGTTTAAAAAAAGGGTGAATGTGCAGACAGGGGCATGGCACGCACGGCTGTCCAAGTTGGAAAGCGGCCTGACCAAATACGCAAAGGATCAATATGCAACTCTGCGATGTGCGAGAAACATCATCCATGACTCACGTTGTACGACTTGATACTGGGATCTCGCATACGGCCCCTCAAGTACGGATCTATCGACAAGACCAAGGTTTTGAGAAAAAAAAAGTGACGCAGCGGGTTACAGCTATTTCTACGAAGAGATCGTTCTAAAGACGAGTGGGTCAACGCAGTGTACAGATGGTGCACGGCCGCTCAACGAGGCGCTGAAATGGGTCGGGAGCGGGGTGCCGTTGGCACAGCAGATCGCGTTTGTGCACGTAGGGGTTTAATCAGACCAAGTACATCCATATCCATGGACACCTCAGAACGCTTCGACGCTCCACACGTTAGCTTTGACGTCAAAATCCTGCGCTGGCAGGACAAGCAATAGATTGCCTTGCCGTGGGACGTATGACGTCCATAATACGTAGGCCATCCGCTTAAGTAACCCGGTACCGGGGGAGGCGCCCGCGACAATCTTACATATTTAGACTGCCGAGTGAAGATCTGCAGCAGCCTTGCTTTGTTGGTATTCGTTTCATTTACGATGCCGCTTGGGTTGAGAGGCTTCAAGTGCACACAGCACGGAGGGCCAGTCTTGACATCTGGTTCGCTAGCTCACGCCGTTGTACAGAACAATCAATCGCGTCAGCACGCTGGATAAATCAGAGTCGAGAAACCACGGGTGGCGTCTATCAGAGGTACCGAGGTTGTGGGTGGTTTGGGTGAGAAAAGGATGGCACTTCTCTACAAAGTTGAGGTTGTTGGATACGCCAGCAGGGTCTTTGTGAGAATGGCGCGATACGCTAGGGGTGGGTAGGCAAGCCCAAATGATGTCAAGAGGAGGTGGGGGGGCGAGATGTTTCTTAGAGTCGAGGAGGTGAGGTGACAAGCTCGATGGCGAAGGGGGTCATGTTAAAACGACCAGCGGGGGGGGGGGAGAGGGTCAACAAGCGTCGATTAAAGTGATACAGGGGCCAGAGGTGGGCTCCAGGAATTGTAAGCAGCTGAGGTCGATGTGAGATAGATGCCGCCGTGGTGGTGGAGCAACGAACGGCGTCGGCAAGCTGGATAAAGCGCCCATAGTTTCGGTGGATATCAAGGGCAAGGGTCGAGGATAGACTTGCAGCGGACAGAGCAAGAGGAAGGGCAAAGGGGGACCCAGGCGTGCCGCGGTTCGGCTCGACAAGGGAATGGAGGGGAGAGCGTTCAGTGAGCGATGTCAGAGAAAAAGGGGGACCCAGGCGTGCCGCGGTTCGGCTCGACAAGGGAATGAAGGGGAGAGCGTTCAGTGAGCAGAGAGACGAAGGACCCAGGCGTGCCGCGGTTCGGCTCGACAAGGGGATGGAGGGGAGAGCGCTCAGCGAGCAGGGAGACAAAGGGGGACCCAGGCGTGCCGCGGTTCGGCTCGACAAGGGAACGGAGGGGAGAGCGTTCAGTGAGCGACGTCAGAGAAAAAGGGAGACCCAGGCGTGCCGCGGTTCGGCTCGACAAGGGAATGAAGGGGAGAGCGCTCAGTGAGCAGGGAGACAAAGGACCCAGGCGTGCCGCGGTTCGGCTCGACAAGGGAATGGAGGGGAGAGCGCTCAGCGAGCAGGGAGACAAAGGGGGGCCCGGGCGTGCCGCGGTTCGGCTCGACAAGGGAATGGAGGGGAGAGCGTTCAGCGAGCAGGGAGACAAAGCGGGACCCAGGCGTGCCGCGGTTCGGCTCGACAAGGGAATGAAGGGGAGAGCGCTCAGCGAGCAGGGGGACGAAGGGGGACCCAGGCGTGCCGCGGTTCGGCTCGACAAGGGAATGGAGGGGAGAAGCTTGGTAAATTTGGTTCGACTTTGGAGGGCGCAAATTCTCACGATCAGGTGATAAATAAGCCCAGTACTTAGGCAGCACGCAGCTGCTGCTTGAACCCGCTGCGTAGAAGTCAGCTGAGGTCGAGAGGCAAGAATTCGTCGTGTTACCTATGAAACTCGACGTTGCCCTATCCTTTGTAACCTGTTCATGCACGTTGCGGTCATGGGGGTTATAATCTGAGCACCCGTGTGATTGTTTTCCGTATCCTCTGACTATCGTAACTACGGCGTGCTCAATGCGCGAGAAGGGGAACGGGCGACTACGGCTCATACTACGCATTCCTTCACAAATCGAGATGCAGAGCGGCGAAATGTGGCGGACAGTTCTCTGTATCGCCTTGCCAATCGCACGAGCTCAGCGCCAGGAAACCGCGAAGAGAAATTAAACGCTAGGTACCAAGTCAGGCTGACAACCGAGATCTTCCTAGGCTATAACGCACGTTGTGGAAAACGATTAAACAAGACCGCTCTTTCAAGGGTCGTAGGGCTAACAATTTGAACCGCGTCTTTGACAGCAGCTTCTAACAAATCGTCCCTTCGGATTGATGTTATAGCCGTATGCGATGAATATGAGGATGGATGCGGCATATCTGGTCAAGATGAATTGCAGCGACGGAATGCTGATGAAGATATGCTCACGTTCTCATATGGTTCTCAGAATCGTTCAGAGAATTCAGCAAGTTTGACAACAAAGCTCGCACCGCCCCTTCGTCTTCACAGTTCTCTGCAGCGACGCGCTGCTCTGCCTCCGTGTCCTGGATCGCCTGCTCGATCGCTTGCAGCAGCTCTTCGTCACCTTCCTCTTTTGCCACCACCTCGTCAGCCTCGATTTCATCCACAACCTCCACGGCTTCGTCGCCCTGCATAGCCACGTCCTAGGAAGGTGATCTCGTCTTGGGCCGAGCCGGCGGCGCGGATGGTTGAACCTGCTCAACCTTGACGGCAGTGGTTATACGAAATGGCGCGAACAAACTCGGACACATCGTCGAAGGTAAGATCCGATTCGCTGGCTTCGTCCCGAGCCTCCTCGACGTTGATAAGGTAATCAGGAAGGGCGGGCTGTTCCCGGGCTCGGTCTGCGGCGGCGACTGCTAATATTGTCACATGCCAGTGAGCACGTGTGTCACGTGCAAAAATAGACGTGACTCACTTTTACGCGCAATTTTTTCGGGGGAGAGCTTTTTGGGCTGTTGATCCTGGCTCTTGTTTGTCTTGCGAGAGCAGCTTGTAGCTCGTCGTCAGCCACAAAATTGGCCTCTAACTCACGTGTCCTAGGAACGACAGGTTTCTCGTCCACCTCCGTCTGATGCGCGTCCTTACCACCAAGAATCTGACCATCGATAGGAACATGCTGCGAAGGACACTTCTTTCTAGCCTATGAGAGATGATAGTAAGACCACAAATGGGAGGGTGTGCGTGAAACGTACCTTTGGCTTCTTGAAACCTGCGTCGCCCTCGCAAAGATAATCGTGTGTCTCCAAATTTTCTGCAACACGTGTATCAGGAGGATGACCATACGCAAGAACACGAGGCAACTCACTGGCATAATCTATTGACAGTAAGGCACGGTTTACGTTCACATTGCCCTCGTCCGTTTCGAGATGTTCAACTGTGGTGAACTTGGTCGAACTGCCCAACCGAAAACCCTGAGGATGAGGTAAACACGTTGGTGGACCGACAAAAAGAATAAGAAACGAACGGCTTCGCGTGAACCTTCCAGAACTTCGTCGTACTTGGCCAAGACGGATCGCTTCATTCCATGCTTTCCCTCTTTGAACTCGTCGTCGTCGCATCCAGTATAGTCGCCGCGCTTAATCTTGAGCTCTTGATTTTTCTTTGTGCACTCGCTTCGGCCATCCCCACCTTATTTTTCAATTCATCCTCTGAATGCGGCTGTATGAAAAAAAGGGAAGCAAGGGGTGACGAAGGAGAGTACCTTCGTTATCGGGGACGCGGCTGTCTTTCAACGTAAGTATGCGAGCACCGCCTTCGGCGAGCTCGTCGAAGTCGTGGCTGACCTTAAAGCCCTCGAGATCCTCTGCAAGGGAGGGTGAGGGACGGGTCGGAATCCAAGGAAGCAGGGTACGTACCCTCGGTGTATAGGTCACCAGCCCGGAAGACTTTGTCCACATTCTCGATCCCTAGTTTCCGCTGACGTGCGAGTTCCTTCTCGCGCTTCTTTGCCCCCTTGATCCATTTGATGGCGGCCTCTGAATCGCCGTCGGGATCACCGAGAGTTGCACCAGTCGGGGAGGCATTGAGCTCTCGTCGATTCCTCACCATAGTGTGCTTGAGCAAGAGAGCAGAGCGGTGATCGATGCATCGATGAACACTCACTTGGAAATTTTGCCATAAATCTTCCTGCGGCACAGATGCTGTGAGCAGGGATGTATCCGGCGAGAGCGATGGACCTACTTTGACTCGCGCTCTTTGTCTCTCGCGGTCGCGCTGACGTGTATAGTTGCCCTCTGCCTTCTTGTCTGCGTCGTCTGCAGGTGCTACACCTTTTGTGAGCGGCTTGAGACCCAAGGAAATGCGGATTTTGTTCGTCTCTTCGAGTGAGATGCTCTGCTCCATCGACATGGCGTGTGTGTGTGTACAAGTTACACGTTTTATTAGTCATCCATCCCCCCTTGATCAATCCAGCATACTCCGACAGCCGAACCAACGGTGCGTTCCTAAACCTGATCAAAGTTACGTACCTATGGATCCCTCTCAACATTGGACCTTCGCATTCCTACCCTCGCAGCCCTTTCCGTCGCTGCGTATAGCCTCGTTGCTCTACTCTGGTCAGGTAACCACAGGAATCCTTCCCGTCATCCGTTGCCCCCAGGCCCAAAACGTCTACCCGTCCTCGGTAACGTCCTTGGCATAGACCCCACAGCGCCATGGGCATCATACACCAACTGGGCGGAGATATACAGTCGATCGTCCTCCCACTCCTTCCAGACCCCCACCTCATCCCCTCCCTGGATGACCTCGTCTATTCCCGGCTTTTGAACCAAGAAGTCATCGTGATAAACTCCAAGGACGTCGCCAAGGACCTTCTCGAGCGTTGTTCTGGAAAGTATCATGACCGGCCTGCCATCGTTCACATCACCAGCGACTTTGTGAGCTATCTACTAGGTGGCGCGTATCTCTCGGCTGATGCCACCCAATCGCAGTTCTGGGTGGTCTTTCGACACCATCATGGTCCCATATAGTGACCGGCGGTGTCTGCATCGTTGGGTTTTCCATCAGGCCTTCCGTTCAGAGGCTGCCCTTGACTACCACCCCATACAGCTTCAGAAAGCGTGCGACCTCGTCCACAGCTTGCTCGAGACGCCAAAATATGTCGCTGACGTCCAGACGTGTGTTTGGCTCACACTGCCACGCTGTCATCCTCATATCACTCCCTTATCCTCACATCTTGCCTTCTTATCTTCGAATTTAGCGGCATCAGAGACGGTGAGTCATCTGATCTACCGCCGGTTTTGATTGACCCACTCTCCAGACCGCCTCGACCTTGCTCACCTTTATCCTGGTGATGTTGCTCAATCCCGACGCTCAAGCGCGCGTCCAGGCAGGGGTTGATTCGGTCGTCGGAACTGTGCGACTTCCGGCCTTTGAAGACCGTTCGTCCCTTCCCTACGTCGATGCCGTCCTACGGGAGACGTTGCGGTGGCATCCCATGGTCCCTCTCAGCAAATTGCTTCCTCATCGCGTTTCAAATCTTTGCTGAGTTGCCTCGACCAGGTGTCCCACACACAACAATGAGCGCAGACGTCTATGACGGTTATTTCATTCCTGAAGGTTGGTGAGCTGATAAGGGTCTGAGCTTGGCTGATCAAACTTTCACCGTAGGACCGACGATTGTCATGAACGCTTGGTACGACCATGCTTTGCGTACGACTGATGGGCCCGATCAAGATTTCACAGGGCCATGACGTGTAACGAAGCTAAATACGCCGACCCCGAACGATTCCTCACCAAAGACGGTGAGCTCATGACGATACCATGACTTATGCCTTTGGTGCTGGTTGACGCATCGCAGACGCCTTGCTGTGGTCCGCGATCGTGCCCATCTTGGCAATTTTCGCGATCATGCCATGCAAAGACGAACGAGGCGACGACGTTCACGTTAACCCGAAGTGGACGGCAGGCATCTCTTCGTACGTGGTGCTTTTATCGTCTGATGTCATACGAGGCGTTCAATCTTTTTCTTCTTTCTTGTCAGGCACTCGCTTCATTTCCCCTGCAGATTTGTACCACGGGCCTGACTCGCTCGTAAGTTGACTGTCGGCAGGCGTGTGTGAGCCGATGGGATCATCTTGATCTTGGGTATGCATGACAACCCACAGACACAAGCGCACACGCACGCGATATATACAAGGCGCCGAACGACACGACCTTAAGAAAGGATTCCAAGAATATGGGATAGAAATAGAAATAAACCGCTTCAACAGGTTTGCGTTATTCCCCCTTTTAGCCCTTCACGGGAACAGGGGCCGCTGCCCCGCGGAGAGCCAGAGCGGGGGCAGGTTCGCGCTGAGCCAATTATACCGTTGCTCCCGTTCTCTTCCCTCGACGTGCTTCCAAGAAGTGAGACGCTCTCGGATACGGCTGAGCGGCACGGAATCCTCTTCGGATGAGGTTTCAGGTCTATTAAGACGGGCTGAGCGGAGAGCTGGCAGGCGAGAGCGACATTGATGGCCTTGCTGCAGACTACTCATCGCGGAGCTTCTTTGTGAGCCACGACGTACTGGGTCAGGTACAAAAAGAACACCCGGTCGTTCACTCACAGCACGCCCCTTTATGGCCTGGAAAGCCTGCTCATATGCTCTCACTGAGGATTGGCAGCGGTCACTTCGTCTGCTGGAGCGTTCAGACCCCACAACACCCACAAACACCCATCATGTAGATACAGCATGACCAACGAGGCAACAATGTATATATACAGCATAAACGAGCAGATCATGGGCTAAGTAGAGCCTTTGGTAGGAATTGCCTCCTGTCTATCCTTCTCTAGCTCCCCTATTTTTGAGAATAAACCAACTGAATAGCGAACACGATCCTTGTGTGTGTCTGCAAAGTGCTGTTGTAACTCAGCAGGTGAAGACTTCACAGCTTTGAACCCATAGTCAACCCAGCGAAACAGACCGCCTGGGCAGAATTGAGTGAATGACTGCCGGCACTCATGGGCTTGAATGGCAGCATTGCCGTGTCGAAGGGTTGCTGATGGAATAAGGATGGTAGATCCAGGGGGAAACTGAATAGCCAAGTTGAGATCGAACAAAATCAAGTGGCCACCAGTGGTGGGATCATAAGATCCACATGCAAAGATAGCACATAGACCAAATGGAAGATTTCCGCCATCAATATGCTCCAGGGTCACAACACGAGCTCCACAGTTGAATGTTGCAGCAGGAAAGATGGTCCTGAAGACCTTTGTAAGCTTTGAGTCGCTCTGATACAGCAGCTTAAGCTTTTTGCGGTACTCCTGGTACAGCTTTGGAGCATAGAAAGAGAAGACCTCTAGCTGATTAAGCACAAATATAGGCTTGAAAGCCAACCTAAACACCTACGGTTCATGAACCCTGCAGCTCTTTGAAAAGCCTTATCCTCTTTGAGCTTCTGAACGATAGCTTCCTCTGATTTATTGAGGCTTATGTTGCTAGGGGCCTACATATATCAGCAAGATTCACCCATAAGTTCAGAACAAATGCACACCTTCCGCCCCCCTCCATGAGAAACTCCTACAGAGAGGGAGAAATACTGGCCTCTACGAGTTTCTTGACGAGATGCTGACAGCAGCTTGCCAGCATCCTCCAACTCCTTACTCATGTGGGTATGTAAACTTTCCCAGCCCTCATCCTGAGGCCTTCCAGCAAGAACGCCCATAATACGATCCTCTTCATCAAGAATTGCAACTGAAGTGCTAGAGAATGCCGTGTGAATGAAGGAATAACAAAAGGGTGTTATTAAAACATACCATCCATCCCATGGGAAAACCTGGTAGTTGCTTTCATGCAACTCTTTCAAGGTCCACTCTCGATTGCCACTAGGCTGCTGTCGACCAACCCAACAACCTGTGGATGCTGGCAAGGATGCAGCATTGTAGGTAACAGCTAAGCTCTGGGGCATGGGGTATTTCTTGGAGAGGGAATGCCGTGGGTGGACCAGGATGTCGTCATATAACCGACCTCGCTTCATTTGTCTTCGAAGCTTGTCCTTGGCAGCTTTACCTGATTTGGGAGGGAGTGGGACAAAGCGTGACCCTTTTCGGCTGCTAGCAGCGGGGTGCACTGGCAAAACACCAAAATCAGCACCGACACATGTCGGAGAGGAGTGTAGCTCCAAGGAGTCCTCTTGGCAGTCACTGCTGCCTGATATGATGCCCTCAATCTCGTGCTGGAGGGCTTTATCAAGGTATGCCTGCATATTAGCAGACCCGATCCGCAGTATCTGGGCCAATGGTGCCTAGTCAACATACATTAGCCATGAATTATCCATGATAACATAAATTGAATTGTGCTTACTGGGTTCATATTTGTGAAAACCTGATGGTTAGAGTGGATGAGGATGGGTTAGAACAGTGGTATGTCAATAGAAAAGATGGGGGCAAGACAAGGTCAAAGCTCACCACGTGAAACGCGATAATGCAAACGTCTAGCACCAGAGCACAGAGTTGAAGTGGGTGGATCGGGGTGAGTTGAGAAAAAAGACAAGGGCAAGACGAGGTCACGGTCCGCCGCGCGAAACGCTAAAAAACAAGGGGTGGGTTGGGGTAATAATGGCACTGCGTCAAGGGCTTCTAGGCGGGTGCCGGCACGGTTTCTTCCTAGACAGATGTCCGTGCACGATTAGAGCGAGGTGGCGGCGTTCTTAGTTCTCTGCCACCTCGCAGTCAGGTTCTTCCGCCCCACTGTACCTCTCCTTCATAGCTGTTTTTCGCGCGTATCCTTCTCCTTTCTCCTTTCTCCATCCATCATCCATCATTCTTCATTCACCTTTTTCCAGACCCTTCTTCTTTCCCGTTTTTAATTTCCAAATCCGACCAGTGTTGCAAGGCCTTCGGCGACCACCAGTCCAGTCCAGTCCGCTGTGACATCTGCCACTATTGCTCTCAAACGTCCCGCCATCACGACGCCCTCGGGGGGCATAGCTACCACAGCCTCAAACCCGCTGCTACTGGATGCGTCTTCTGATGAGCGTCTGCCTGGTGAAAACGAGGTGAGTAACGCGTCGTTCTTTGTTTAACGCCGCTGCTCACCGCTCTAACATAGTTCTGCCACATGTGTGGCGACGGCGGCAGCCTTTTCATATGCGACCGCTGTCCGCGCGTCACTTGTCGGCGTTGTATCTCAGTCCCCACAGAAAACCTGGACGATCTCCTCAAACCTGACGTCACGTTCCTCTGCATTGCATGCCACTGCAAAGGCGATTGTCCAGACGCTGGACCTTCTCCGTACAGGGTATGCGCTCTTGCTCCGTCTGTCTTCGTTCAGTTGATTCTGATTTCGCATAGGGATTCTACCAGAACGGGCGCCCTGTCCTCTCCTCATTCCTTCAGGTTCCTGGCGACTTCCAGCTCCCGCTAAGCGCCGAAGTGAAGGCGAAGAAGACCATCATCATTCATTTGCGCGTCGACACCGTCGGTGCTAGTGGCCCCGTCATCATGCTAGAAAACTTTCTGCAGCCGTATTTCACCAGACCAGGGCAGCTTGTCGTCAAGTCTCTGCAATTCAACCTGACTACCGCTGCTTCCATCAAGACTTACAACCGAGAAGCTCTGGCGATCGCTACTGAACTGGACGCCTTTACCAACAGCAACGTCTTGTTCACCCTCCTCTGCCACAGCGATGAGGACCGTGGGGACCTAACCATCGGTTATTCACGCCGGAGGGGGTCGGAAGTAGCATCCTCAATTGAGTCTGTACTCGAGTTGCTTTTTATGCCCTTGGAAAGGCTGGTTCCTGGCTCCCTCTTTGTTATGCTTGCATGTGGGTCTGTCATTAGCAACACTGCCAGTTTTGACCAATTCAGGAAATCCATTGGACGGTAAGGGGTCATATACTGCATCATAACGTGTTCTAACGTCCTCCGTAGGCTTCATTTTGCGTCTGCTGTTGCTTTCGATGCCCCTCGCTTGCAACCTAATTCATGCTGGCCCTTTGTGGTGTTCCTTTGCGAATCAATGCTCATCGAAGGGCAAGACCTCGAGTCGGCAATGCCCCGCGCGCTTGCTAACTCGAACAAGTTAGGTCGTCACTCCGGCGTGTATGCGTTCTCGCGGGTGGATGACCGGGTGCTCACAACAAGATATGTCTGGGCCGATCGCGACTTTCGCCCATGGGGGCAAATCCTCCCGGTCCAGTGTCCTGTGTGTGGTTCCCCACAGAGATGGAAACGGAAATACCGTCCTGGGGTGGATGAGTCTGTGTACAAGTTCAGCTGTCGCTATAGGGACTGTGGGAAGGATCTGGTGACAGGGTTGGTTTCACCCCGCGGACAGATTGTAGTTCATAAACCACAGGGAGTGAAGTTTGTCCCTCTGACCAAGGGCAAGTGCTCTGGTTGGCTCAGCATAGTCATCCCTTAGTTGTTTCGCTGTCATTATGTCAATTTTCTGTCTTATTCTGCTAAGACTCAACTGGCCAAACCCACGGGAGGGTTTTTTAAAATGTTGCTGAGAGCTTTCCTGGACGAATGAAATGGCACGCATGAGGTGCATGTGCTCGGGGGCTCGTTTTGAAGTTGCTTTCCAGGCGTATCTGGTGGTGGAACTATGTTGTGCCACGGGGTCTCTCAATGAGTCTTCGCTGATGATTGGGGGGAACTAGTGCGTATCCGACTATTGGCATGTGAGGTCTGTGCACCGTGACGTGTCGACAACAGGCCAGGTCCGCTCTTTGTCAATTTGTCACCGCGGCAGGACGCAGACTCGTGTGAGAGACGGCATAATCTCTCCTGATCACTCCTCTATCCATAACACTTTCAAACAGCGATGTCCCCTCCTGTGTGCTGTCAAGTCAACACAAGACCACGTTTTAGTAGCTCTGCCTTAAAGTCCCCGCTGAGAAAACACATCTTCCGGAAACGCGTTTTTCCTCAACTCCACGCTCTCGTATGTGGTTCAGGTTCCAGCTTTCTATATACAAGCGCGCTGAGGACTTCGGACGTCGTAGGGAAAGTGACAAATGTGGAAGGTATAGTCAACGATGCAGTAAAAGAGATGTGTAGTACTTCACATTGAAGTCGATGGTAGAATATTCATTAATGTTCCTCGGTCGTTGGCATGTTCCGCCACTTCGGTCCATAGCTCATCCTGTGACTCGGACCATCTTGCAAGCGCAGCTACCCTCAATTCGTCGCGGTTTCGCAAGATTTCGAAGTGCTGCACTGAGTGACAACGCAGGTCGCCGCGTCGACATCACGACCGACGACGTGCGGCCGTCCGGCGAGTCGCAGTCGCGGCCTGTCCTCGGCCTCGGCCACCCTGTCCACCTCGTCACATCATCGAGGATGGCGGGCAGTGACCATCCGCCGACATCGCACGACGGTTGCTGAGCAACTCGGACCTCGCACTGTCCCCGCTATGACGATGATGCACTGACCGACACACCCGTATGTTGCTCCCGTCCTGCCAGGCAGCCTCCGAGTGAACCATTGATCACTCCACAGCACGCCGCGCCCGCCACGCCGGTACGCCCACTACCTATAGTAAGAGCAGCTGGTGATGCGGCAAAGGGTAGAGCGTCGCATTGCATGACGCACGCCGCGCCGATCGCGATCGAAAGCGGTGCGAGGCGGCTGTGCGTACTTGGTACATCCGGCGGCTAACGTAACGTAATGTATTAGATAAAAAGGGGTTCGATAGGAACACATAGAATTTTGCTACAGTCGACTCCCTCCTAACCGATACTCTCTGGGAACCGATAGCTTTTTGGAGTTACCAAGTCGGTTTGCAGTGATTTACAACCCATATCCGATACCCGATACCCGATAGCTCTTTTGGAGGGATAACCGATAGGTTATTCCCCATTAGGAAATTTATATTTCATAATCACTGTTAATTGTTGAACCGCAGCTGGAATTTGTGTTTTTCCCACTTCGAAGCCATTATGAAACCTCTCAGCGTTCTCAAAAAAGGATTGAAAAAGCTTCGAGATGAAACATCCCCCCGTAAAGCTTTACTTGATGCTGCCTTGCAGGCTGGGGAATGAATTTCAGAAGCTGATGAAGACTGGTTGGATAATGATGGGAACTTAGTGGATGCAGAAACTTTGGTTGACAAGTTAGAGAAGGCTAAGTGAAGACATTTACAATGCTGTCATGGAGGCGAAGAGGCTACGTGAATCAGAGGTTTCGGGCTCGGGAGCAGGGGTGGGCGACAATGGTGATGAACTTGACGAGGAACCGGCGCCTACTCGCGCTGAAGCGCTGCACACTGCTCTGTTAGTGCGGAAATACACCAAGCACCTTGACGACCCTTTCTTTCGTCAGGTGGAATTGGTATTGGATTCGTTCGGGCAGAAGACATGGGCATTGGGTATCAAGGCCACGAAGGATACTAAATTAACCTCTTATTTTACTCGTTAGACGTCTTTGAGCACAATTAGCTAGCCAGTACTCAGGCTAGTACAAATGTCAATATTCATCTCGTTTTCATGATCTCCACCCGACCCGATACTCCCTCTTATCCGATAGCCCCACACCTAAACCGAGGGCTATCGGATAAGAGGGAGTCGACTGTAATAGTATCACTTACCACTGGCAAGGTCTGAGCCACCCCATTTACGCTGGCCTGCTTGGATACGTACCCAGTTTCCAGGTAATAGGTCTCGTTGGGATCGAGACCCAGATTAAAGGCTTCAACTTGAAGAATGAATTTGTCTCGCTTCCGTATCGCTCCGGATCCGGGATCCGAATCTGTCGGCTACGCGTAGCCGAGTAAAGTTATGTCACAGTCACAAGGGCTGAGCGCTGAGCGCTGAGCCTCGATCTGAATTTGCCAGGGACTGAGAGTGCACCGTAAGAGAGCGTCTGCTAGTAATCGGTGCTGAAAAAGCAAATGCTAGTGGGTATGGAAAGCTGGACCAAGATTCAGCCGGCCCCAATTTGAAATTGGATGGTTTAGACGACGTTGGGACACCTGTCACCGGATACCTCCCAGTGCTCCCACTGCCCGTGTGCGATATCCAAACGTGCAATCCAAAATGGATTCAACTATTATGGGTGAGGACAACCGAAGCCTGCCTTTTACGCTGACCTCGTTCCATACATTTCGCGTCGCGCTTTGTTACAGTAAATGTCATGGAGACTCATCTTTGGTGTGACTTCCTCTATCTTGCCACCGTCTTCGCTCGTGTTGTACGCCGCGCGCTACATCCTCTCGTCGCCATCGTTCATAATCGGGCGGCCCCCGACTTGCTCAACCTCTTTGCCATGGTGCAGTCTCCGGCTCCGGGCTTGCCATGCTCATGCGGCCGTGCTTGAGTGGTGAATGTATTACTCTCACGAGAGAAACGACGGGCGGGAGCAGGACGCGAGAAATTTCTTTCTGCAAGCAAGGTGCGCAAGTTTCGAGGATTCCTCAACAGAAGGATGCGCAACGGAGGAAATGTTGGTTCGTAGGTTCGTGAGTGGCCCCTTTCCTGTGTTTGCTGAGCGACATTGCAGATAGGTTGCGTCATCTGCCAATGGTCAGCCTAATACATTCATTACCGGATTTTTACAAGGCTAGATAAACGTCTTCGATAGGCGTCCCGAGTCACTCGTTCACATCGATCTCGATGACGACGAGAAGGCATATTTCGAACGACTCAAGGTACATACGAAGCTGTTCCGGGTGATTTTTGATGCAACACAGTGCAAAGGTCACCACTCGTCGACCCGGTCATGTCTGAACCAAGTCATAAGGAAGTGGAATAGGCGTCGCTGAGTCCACAATCTCAAACTGGCGGAATTTACACCGAACTACTTACATAGGCCTCATCACACGCGCCGAATCCCGCATCGAAATCGCATGCGAAGCCGTGATCGTTGACAGGAGAACTTTTCAATTGATGTCCATCTTCAAGACGGCCAAAAAGCTGATGGACGACACCCCAAGGTGCAATGTCGAGTTAACCTAGTGGTCGTAGAGTTTGCAAACGTACTGGTAACGCGTGCGATCTTAAAATTTTTGTAGCTCTTCCTTATCCCTCCTCTGAGGTTAATCCTATCGTGTTTTCTCATTCAGACCCGTAAACGACTAATTTTCATATTCCTTTTGAACGACAGGTTGAAAGAATTTCAGACGATGAATGCTCACGCGTGAATCCCTGCACGTATAAAATTGCCCTCCACGGTCCTTGTACAAAACAGGTATAACTACGTCTTGAGTGATGGATGAATCCACAAGTATGTCGTCGAGGACTTTGAATCCATGACTTGCTGTGGGAGGGGTAAAAGCGGCGAAACGGTGGGGATGGATGGCAACAGATGGGTAACGCAACTTGAGCCACTCCTCAGCACGTGGAACACATGTACTGGTACAGCCGTTCTTTGCCTCATGTTATGCGGTCATTGTATGCATAACGAGCCTGTACATAATGCTTCCGCGGCAACCGTAACGGAGAGGTGAAATGGAAGGGGGATGTAGCTCTTAAACTCGACCCTGCTCGTCCACACTGGAAACACGTGGGCATTCTCCACATGCTGTACCTCCGTACGTGAAATGAAATATTATACATCCGGTACGAACGACGTAAACATAAACGCCTGCAGCTTCCCCCCTTACACGGAACAGTAGACAACAATGGTCTATTCTGGGTGATGTCAACGAGGCCTGATGTTTGTGTATGATCATAGCGGTACATACATCAGCTGTATACAAAAGAGCCCTCAGTGAAGTCCGCTTCCAGGAAGAAAGACGGCACAAGATCAATAGAGATGAGGACCTAGCCTATTAGATATAAGTGCATGAGTAGTCAGTACTTCAGTTAGCAGAAAACGATTTATCGATTCCCAAACCACTCAAACGTGTCCTTCAATTTGGATCAGAGCTGCTCATATGTCATAGAACATGGCTGTACTTGGTTAAACCTGGTCGTAGGCTGTCGTACTCAGCCCCTAGACGACCAAGCCAGTGTTTCATGGCACGGAAGAGGAAGAGGACTATCAAGCTAAAATATGAGCGTGCCAGTTAAGATCCAACTTGGTTGTGCCGCTTGTGCGTCGGATCGGGACTTGGGAATGATGTGCCACGAGCTGCTTCACAAGCGCCGATGTGGAACAGAAAGAAAGGACGTGCGATGATATTGAAAGGGAAGCTGCCAGAGCTATGGATGAGATGTGGACCCGACGGAAGGAGGAGCAAGGAGCAGGCGCGAATGAACGGTGGATTACCATACCACTAGACTATGTGGCTTGTGAGGGATACATATCCGGGAGACACTCTTCAGGTTGAATCGGACGACCATAACTTGAACGCGCGAACAGCGAACTATGGAGGTTTGTCGAAAGTTGGAACTGTCAACGCTGATGCCCAGTGAATACTAAGCCAGCGAGCAAAGGTGACGAATGGCCTCGCAAATGTAGACAGGAAGGTTCAAGGAGCAATGATAAGTATAATTCGAATGGTACAAGAGGCGGTAACAAGTTAATCTATGTGTTCATTGTTACGCGGATGGGGTCGGGCCTCCAGCTGCCGGGCTGCCAAAAGTTTTATATGCGGTCCGGCAACTTAAAAAAAAAAAAGGATTTGAAATTCTAGGATCTCCCGATCAACGTCCTGCTTCTTGGAGAAAAACGTGTGTACAGCCAGTACGACCTCGCTTGCTCTGGGACGTTGCTGTGGCCGGGCCGACAAGCACCGCACCATCAGTTTCCAATGCTCGTTTCGAATTGCTCCATGTTCCGGACGAGAGGGCAATCCATGCGTCGTCAACTTCAGTACAATCACCTGGTAGTCCGTCTTTTCCTTCCATGGCACATCACCGGACAACACCTGGGGGAGAACTTAGACTAGTAGCCATCAGTGTATCGGAGAACGTGCTTGCCTCGAAAATGATACATCCAAACGAATAAATGTCTCCAGATGGATGCGGTTTGCTTCCTTTGAGCCGCTCGGGTGCTGCCCACTTCACCGCTCCTGGTTTGTTCGAGTTCGACAATCGTTGCAAGTATGTCAGTCCAGGCTGGATTTTCTCGATCGTACATGCTAATCCGAAATCGCTGATTCGTGGTATTTGGTCTTCGTCGATGAGGACATTCCCCTGCCTAAAAGTGAGAAAATATCAAACCAACTATGGCTATGGACGTACGCTATGTAAGTCACCATGGAACACGCCGTTTGAATGAACTACGATATCAGTCTGGTCAGAAAAAGTAGATCACACCGCGATTTCTGACGACGTACGATATTCCAGGCCAGATCCAATGCCATACACCTGCAAATCGTCAGTATCGTGGGGTCGAAAAAAAGGGAAATCGTGACTAACCAGCTGCAGTCTCTCGACCATGGTGAGCACAGGCATCTTGTTCTCGAGAAAAGAATGCAAGGTGCCATGCGACATCCAGGGAAACACCACCCCGAGCGTTGGTCCAAAGATGGTCGCCACACCAAACAGTGGAACAATATTAGGATGCTCGAGTCTTCTCAAAAGGCCGAGTTCGCGACGGATCTGCTAACAAGCATTAACAGATGAACACACACAACATGGAATTGAGTCGACCTGGCTGTTTATGCGATCCAATAACCTCTGGTTCTCTTCGGGATCTTCAGACTCAAAATACCTCAGGACCTTCACGGCGACCTAAAAGAAATGAGGATGGTATTGACTAGCAAAAGCAGGGCACCATACCGAGGGCGAAGACCTGGCCATGCCGCTGCACCTGCATTTGTAAACGTCACTGAATGCGCCACCAGTCAACCGAATGGCAGAATCCCGTTCGATTCGATCTGTGAGGTCGACCAGCGGACGGTCTTTGACAATGGACCTGGATGAAAAGGGATCGGTCATCTGGCGGAATCACCTACAACCTGACAATGTGAAACTCACCTGAGTGATGAAGAGGACATCGGCAATGATTGGATACTATTCTGTTGGAGGGGACAACAAAACGACATGAAGGGAGGGATGGTGTCGAAAAGGAGACGCTCGTCTGCACAGGAACCGGGTGGGTACAGCGAGGACAGCTCGTACCTCGTGTATGCTGTACTTTGTATGGTGTTTCTCCAACAGGTATAGAAAGCGAAGTTGAAATGAAACGTGGCATGATGTTGATAAGACTTAAGCGGTATTAGTACAGTTGAATGTCTGCCGCTTCCCTCTCTCCGTCACCTCACGATGTACATAACTGGCGCCGGCGTTCTAGCAAGGATAGCGTCACCGAAGAAGATGGTCTCACCTGTACAGATAATGGCATACGCATCCTCTGTGTCCATGTTCACTCGGTGTAGACGGAAGAGCCCTGAGGCGCACTGGTAGGAACATAGAACGGAAGACCAACAGAGCTGATAGACATTTGATTCAGGCGCGCGTGAGCAAAATTTCACGAGTAAGTAACTTGGCGGCAATTGATTCCGCAATGGCCGGAAGGTTTTCTTCAACCCGGATTAGACCCAATCTCTGCCACCCAACTGACACGGAAACGTTGGATTCAGCTTCTAGATAACCTGTAAAGTGGTACAACTACCTGGTAAGGTTGAACTTGGACACAAGTCTGTCTGGGGAAGTAATTGTGTCATGAGGTTACTCGGGATGACAATGTGCGATCATTTTCCAGAAGGAAACCTGACATCGCCGGTTGCAGTGGATACGCCTTGTTGTCACCAGCGCTGGCAGAATCGAGAACGGACCTGTACGAGCCGATGGAACGAGTTACGAAGACAACCTGATCCTGGAACGAAGTTTGTACCTGACACTGGCAGATGGGGGGGAGGGGAGAAGGAGTTGAGGTGTATGAACGGCTACGACAGGTTTCCTAGTGTGGAGGGTGCATTGGTGAGTTTGTATCGCCAAATTATCTTCTGTCACGCCTCTCTTCCATGTGACTCACGAGCAGAGTTGTGTTCTTTATTGTAAATTGGTGTCGTCAGCGCCTGCGGAATTCTCCAAAGGCATGACCTATGGATGTCGCAGAGTCAGTGCGAAACGGGAAATGCACAAGTGAAGCGTCTACCTGACTGCCAGTGCATAGATGGTGCATGTCAACGGAAGGGAGGTCGAGTCCTCACGTGCATGTTCTGATGTGACTTACCGTCAATACCTTCTTTGAGCGGTCACCTATTACCCTGCGACAAGACCACACCCTAACTACCGACGGTTGACATTCTTCATCGTTCCAGTTGGATCAGCAGTAACATGTTCAGGGATAGATCCAATGGACGACTCAGTGCGGATGGGAATTGGATGGAAAGTGAATGGAATACAATTACATATTCAAAACAACTATTTACAATTTGTAAGAAGAAACAGGTGTCGCTAATCGCCTACAACGCCCCAGCCCACCAAGACATCTACAGTTCAGTTCATCTAGTGTGGCAGTCCCGTGTCACAGTCTGACATCCTCCATCCCAACCTGACAGATCTCATCGACGCTCTTCCCTCCGAAGACGCGTCTTCCACGGACCTCCCTCCCGCCCTCGTATTTTACGGTGTCCGCGACATCCTTTTGCCCACCTTTATCATTAGACAAATCCCAGACTTGCTCAACCTTCTCGCCCTCGTCGAGACTTTTTGCCGGTTCGGTGTGGTCAAGTCCGACGAAGCGCCTGAATGGCAAACGCATTACGGGCGGGTGATGAGTGACGGCCGGGAGCATGGCGTAAGACTGCTAGCTGCGAACGAAGTATGCGCAGCGGAGGGAGTACGTTGTTTTGGTTCGAAGTCTCATCTTGCTCGTGAGTGTTCTCCCTGCTGCGTTCGCGAAACGACAACTGACGTTGTGGTTCGGTGCGTGGTCTAGCACATTTGTTACTTGTGGACCGCACCTGAATCTCTGATGGACTTAACTGCAACGTTCCCCCATCCCCATTCTTGTTTCCCTGCGCCCCGCCAATGTAATCCATTCCAACTCAGTCCTTGCTTCGTGGCACGGTATCACTTACTATGGACCTGTCTTTTTGTTTTACATTCCGCATTTCTTCCCCGTTGTCTCATTTTCTATCCCGTCCTTCAACCCGAACCCTTCAATACCAAACTCCGAACGCGACATCGTCGACAGACTCAGCGTCCGAAAAATTGTTGTCCCAAATGACCCGAACACGATCCCCGCTGTCCTCTCCCTGTGGTTTGCAGGTTCGTCGAACGTTCCAATGACGGTCTCCCAAATCTCCGAACTTGGGGTGAGCCCAATGAGAGGCCAGGAGGCCTGGTAGCTGTCGGTTGTCGTGGTGATAATGTATGTATCGCATTTTCTTTCTTGTTCTTTCGTCCTTCTTTCTTGCCAGACGAGGCGGAGCGGGCTCACGACGCGATTCCGATCACCATTTCCGTTCCAGGTCGCCAAGGAGAACTTCTCGTTATGCCTGTCTAGGAAATATGTACTGCGACCTGTGTCAGGAAACACTTAGGCATTATTTTTTTTTTGCTCTGTGAAGAATCTTGTTTGCAATTCCTGACCTGGTAATGTTGATCGATCATCGATTTCTGTCCACCTGTGAGTTTACATTCAGTCTTTTTGATGTCGGTGGTACCATCTTTGTCCCCACCTTTTGTAGATGCTATGAGGATATGTACACCCGTTGCTGCATTCATCTTAAGTAAGGTGATCTTACGCATTATGCAGTCACGAAGAATATTCCAAATGCTCCATGAGATGACTCAACATCCGAAATGCCGTCGTCCCCAACGACCCAAGTACACTCGGTCTCGAGCTCCCCACCGTCATCCTCGCGCGATTCGCAGCTTCGTCGAATGTCTCAATGACGACCACAGAGTTCCTCAAACCCCGGGCGCGTCAATAGGATGGAAGGGAGGAGGCATAACGCCATTGTGCGGTGGTCACAATCTATGTATCATGTTCTTTATTTATTTCCCCCGGATATTGGACGACGCAAGACTGACGAAGTCATTTCGGTTCCTCTTCCAGACTGATATGCCCGACGGCCCGCCTGTCTAGTGTGTAGGTTCGGAATGCATAAAGCACATTCTCTACGGTGGCTTCCACAGTGTAGCATTCCAACACTCGCTTTCGTCTTGAATATTCCCCCTTCATTTTATCATCGGAGCAACGTGCTTGAACTAAAGAAGTGATTTTACACTTTCGAAGGTTCAAACTGTCAACTTTGATGCCAGCGAATACCAATACCAGCGAACAAAGATGATGCGGACGGTTAGTCTCGCAATGCAGTCGGGTAGGGTCGTGTTGAATGAGGCGGCCATCCATTGCCTCCCTATCTTCCCAGCGCATGGAGCGACATCCAAAGATACTGAATCATGACTTGTCTGGTTTTCCACACTTGCTATGTAAGTGGATAAATACGCGCAATCACATTCATGGAATTGTAGAACGGCAAAAAATCGTTAAAAAGGTAGGATGGGTTATTGATAAAAATTTAACAATCGGGATAGAACACAGAGGAGAACACAGAGGAGAATACGGAGGGGACGTGACGAGAACGAGAAGTATATGATGCACGAGGTGGTGACGAGGTTGTGGGAGCACGTCTTGTGCTGCTCCTGCGATAAGTCACCTGTTCGTCGATTTCGAATTTTGCGAGTCTTCCTCTGCCTTTCCGTGCCCGTGGCACCTTTCCATATGGTTGCAAAGAGTCGTGCGTCTCGAGAATTCCGCTTCACAGACCGTACACATATACCTATACCGAATATGTTGTTCCTTCATGTGGCGCATGAGTCCCGGCTTCGTCGGCTGCTTAACCGAGCAACCATCCCAGTGACAAGTATATCGTTGTCTAGACACAGCGTGTGTGCGTTCTAGGTGCGTCATGATGTCATTGAGTTTTATCTTTTCATTGCAGATTGTGCCCTTCTCTTTCCATTGACAGGTAAACGCTACGTCGTTGCTCGGCGCTGCGCCAGGGCCCTGCATATCCAAGTTGCCCTTTTGGGAGTGTCACGGTCGCATTGAGCACAAGGCCCTACCACATGAAGAAAAGTAAGACGTACAAATATTAATTGATTGTAGTGCGGATAGAGTGCCCACAGCGCCACTACAACGTCACCTGCTGTGGGTCGTTGCTGAGGGTGCTTAGACCAGCACTGCACCATTAGCGTCCAATGGTCATTTTGAATTGCCCCACGTTCTGGACGAGAAGGCAATTCTTGCGTCGTCAGTTTCAGAGCGATTACCTTGCAGTCCGTCTTTTCCTTCCATGGCACCTCGCCGGATAACACCTGCTCGAGAAGTGAGCCTGGTGGTTGTTAGGACACCAGAGGACGTCACATTACCTCGAACATGATGCAGCCAAACGAATAAATGTCCCCGGACGGGTGTGGTTTGCTTCCATCGAGCCGCTCGGGTGCTGCCCATCTGGGCGACCCATGGTTCGTGTTGGACAGTCGTTGCAAGTATGTCAGCCCAGGCTGCATTTTCTCGATCGTGCACGCTAGTCCGAAATCACTGATCCGCGGTATTCGGCCCTCGTCAATGAGTATGTTTCCCTGGTAGAAGGTGAGTGAATAACAAAACAAAGGTCACGAACATACGCTGTGTAGGTCTCCATGGAACACGCCGTTTGAATGAACTACGACATCAGTCTGGTCAGAAAAAGTGGGACCACGGCGCGATGTCCAACAACACACGATATTCCAGGCCAGATCCGACGCCATGCACCTGCAAATCGTTAGTATGGTGGGGTCGAAAAAAGGGGGAATCGTGATTAACCAGTTGCAGTCTCTCGATTATCGTGAGCATCTTGTTCTTGAGAAAAGAGTGCAAGGTGCCATGCGACATCCAGGGAAACACCACCCCGAGCGTTGGTCCAAAGATGGTCGCCACACCAAGCAGTGGAACAAGATTAGGATGCTCCAGTCTTTTCAAAAGACCGAGTTCGCGACGGATCTGCTGGCAAGTATTGCTAACAGTGAACAAATCCATTGTGAGTAGGTGAAATTGAATTGACCTCGTTGTTTGTGCGATCCAATAGCCTCTGGTTCTCTTCTGGATCTTCAGACTCAAAATACCTCAGGACCTTCACGGCGACCTAAAATACATGAGGATAGTATTAACTAGCAAAAGCAGAATATCACACCGAGGACGAAGACACGGTCATGCCACTGCACCTGCATTTGTAAACGTCACTGAATGCGCCACCAGCCAACCGAATGGCAGAATCTCGTTCAATTTGAGGTGCGAGGTCGACCAGCGGACGGCCTTCGACCAAGGAACTAGGTAAAAAGGATTGGACATTTTGACGAGTAGCCTACAACCTGACAATATGAGACTCACCTGATCGACGAAGAGGACTTCGGCAATGATTGCATGGTACACTGTGGGAGGGGCCAACAAAACGACTGGAAGGTGGGATGGAGTCGAAGAGGAGACACTCGTCCGCACAGAAACCACGTGGGTACAGCGAGTCCTGCTCGTGCCTTGTGTTAGCAACGGTGCATGACACGGATAAGGATAAGACTTATTATGCAACTTCTTGCGCAGATACTTTCCTAACCTCGCGTCGCCTCCCCTCTTTTCGCGTTCAAAAGGCCCAATAGTGTCTATGTACTTCTATGCAACGACTTAACTGCAACGTTCCCCATCCACGACCCTTGTGTTTCCCTGCGTCCCGCCAACGTAGTCTACTCCAACTCCGTCCTTGTCTCGTGGGTTTCCCAGTTCGCCGCTTTCTTTTCCTTTTGATGCGGTATCACTAAGGATGGACCTGTCTTTTTGTTTTACATTCCGCTTCTCTTTCCCCGTCGTCTCTTTCTCTGTTCCGTTCTTCAACACGAACCCTTCAACACCAAACCCCGAACGCGCCATTGTCGACAGACTCGATATCCGAACAGCTGTTGTCCCAAATGACCCGAACACGATCCCCGCTGTCCTCACCCTGCGGTTTTCTGGTTCGTCGAACGTTCCGATGACGGTCTCTCAAATCTCCGAACCTGGGGTGCGCCAAAGAGAAAGGAGGAGGCGTAGTAGCAGTCAGGTGTTATGATGATAATGTATGTATTGTGTCTTCTTTCTTCTTTCTTGTCGGATGAGGCGATTCTAATCGCCATTCTCGTTCCAGGTTGTCAATGAGAAGCTTGCTGTCACGCCTGTCTAGGATATATGTGCTGCGACCTGTGTCGGGAAACACTTATCGTTGATTGGTTGATTGTAAGTACTGTCTCAATCAGACCTTCTGTTCGTAGCCGTTTTTCTACGCCGCGTGGTCACAGCGTATAAGTACTTGAATTCTTGTGCTTTCGGACGTATGAAACGACGACTGGAGACTCAATGGTATGGTACACCACTCCATAGACCACCGGAAGCGTCAGGCTCAGTGACTGTTACTGATCGTGTTCCCGGTATAGGTTGCGTTTCTCATGTCGCGATTTTTTTTCTCGATTTGCTCTGTTCTTGCGTAGGGCTGGTACGCTGAGTGATACTCACCTTGTTCAATTGTCGCAGCATGCTGGAGACTGTCCATGTGGGTAATGGTCGACTATCTCGTCGCGAGATGTGGCAGTACCTTGGAGTCAGCTGTGTGGTGGGTGTCTACGTTTTAACATTCAATATTCATGGGGCCTTTTCAGTGAACTTCTCCGATCTCTCTTCAAGTTGGGACGTTCTGCAGACACGAGTTCTCTGAGAGCTACGGCTGTTCCTCGGGATTTGTCGATCTGACACCTCACGTCGGTAGGTTGATCTTTCATCAACTTCTATGTCTACCTGTGAGTTTACATTCTGTCTTTCTGATGTCGGTGGTATCATACTTATCGCCGATGCTATGAGAAGATGGTTGTGTAAGTACAGCCTTCCTGCGTTCATCTTGAGGCAATCTTACACGTCGTGCAGTCACGAAGGATATTCCAAATGTTCCATGGGAAGATTCAACATCCGAAATGCCGTCGTCCCCAACGACCTGAGTATCGCATTTCGATTTTTGAAATGGGTGGGTTGACAACCCCAGAGAGTACGATGTCATATACCAACTTCGATGCGTCCACAAGTGATCATATTGCAAATCATCTACGTGAGCCATCAAGGAAGAAAACTGGCATTGGTCAAGGTTTGTTGACGGGTCTGAGATGTTGCACGACATCGGATCATGAACCTTAAACGATGGTCGCCCAGAAACCCCAATGTTCAATCATGTTCCAGAGGGCGACACGACGGGGTCCAAGCTTGATTTGTCGTAGATGCGGTTTGTGCTTGATACATCAGCTGTTACTAAAGAGCTCTCAGTGAAGTTCTCTTACAGAAAGAAAGATAGCTAGGTCACCGGAGACGATGAGCATCAAATCAGACCCGTCCGTAAGCTATTAGATACAACTGCATGAGTAGCCAGTTAGCGGAAAACGATCAATCGATTCCAAACCACTCAGACGCGTTCTTTAATTCGGATCAGAGCTGCTTGCTTATAGTGCATGGAACAGAAGAGGTCCATCAGACTGATACGAGCGCGCCGGTTAAGATCCGCCTTGGTTGTGCATCGGCCCGGGGCTTGGAATGATGTTGCCACGAGCTGCTTCAGAAGCGCCGATGTGGGACAGAAAGAAAGTACGTGCGATGATATTGAAAGGGAGGTTGCCAGAGCCACTGATGAGATCTGGACCTGACGGAAGGAGGAGCAGGGAGGA
This sequence comes from Leccinellum luteum, assembly GCA_038091855.1. NCBI lineage: Eukaryota > Fungi > Basidiomycota > Agaricomycetes > Boletales > Boletaceae > Leccinellum > Leccinellum luteum. The sequence continues at coordinate 16,631 of JBBPPG010000059.1, read as the reverse complement.
GGCGCGAATGAATGGTGATTGCCATACCACTAGATTATGTAGCTTGTGGAGGATGATGCATGGACGTCCGGGGGACGCTCTTCTTCAAGTTGAATCGGACGAACACGCGAACGGCAAACCACGGAGGCTGTCGAAGGTTGGAGCTGTCAGCGTCGATGCCCAGTGAATGCCAATGCTAGCGAGGAAATGTGACGAAGGGCCTCGCAAACGCAGACAGGCAGGTTCGAGGAGGTCTGATTCGAATGGTAAGAACAAGAAACGGAAGCGAGTTGATTAATGTATTCAATGCTATGCGGTCCCTATTTATCTTGCGCGCGTGTTATCCCGGCAACTCAAAAAAAAAAAAGAACGATTTGAAATTCTGGGATCTCTCGATTAACGTCCTGTGAGAAAAAGGTATGTACAGCCAGTACGACCTCGCCTGCCTTTGGGCGTTGCTGTGGCCGCGCTGACAAGCACCGCACCATCAGCTTCCAATGCTCGTTTCGAATTGCCCCATGTTCCGGACGAGAGGGCAATCCATGCGTCGTCAACTTCAGTACAATCACCTGGTAGTCCGTCTTTTCCTTCCATGGCACATCGCCGGACAACACCTGGGGGAGAACTTAGACTAGTAGCCATTAGTGTATCGGAGAACGTGCTCACCTCGAAAATGATACACCCAAACGAATAAATGTCTCCAGATGGATGCGGTTTGCTTCCAGTCAGTCGTTCAGGTGCTGCCCATTTCACCGCTCCCGGTTTGTTCGAGTTCGACAATCGTTGCATGTATGTCAGTCCAGGCTGGATTTTCTCGATCGTACATGCCAATCCGAAATCGCTGATTCGCGGTACCTGGTCTTCGTCGATGAGGACATTCCCCTGCCTAAAAGTGAGAAAATATCAAACCAACTATGGCTATGGACGTACGCTATGCAAGTCACCGTGGAACACGCCGTTTGAATGAACTACGACATCAGTCTGGTCAGAAAAAGTGGATTACACCGCGATTTCTGACGACGTACGATATTCCAGGCCAGATCCGATGCCATACACCTGCAAATCGTCAGTATCGTGGGGTCGAAAAAGGGGAATCATGATTAACCAGCTGCAGTCTCTCGACCATGGTGAGCATCTTGTCCTTGAGAAAAGAGTGCAAGGTGCCGCGCGACATCCAGGGAAACACCACCCCGAGCGTTGGTCCAAAGATGGTCGCCACACCAAACAGTGGAACAATATTAGGATGCTCGAGTCTTCTCAAAAGACCGAGTTCACGACGGATCTGCTAGCAAGCATTAACAGATAAACACACACAACATGGAATTGAGCCGACCTGGCTGTTTGTGCGATCCAATAGCCTCTGGTTCTCTTCTGGATCTTCAGACTCAAAATATCTCAGGACCTTCACGGCGACCTAAAAGAAATGAGGATGGTATTGACTAGAAAAAACAGGGTACCATACCGAGGGTGAAGACCTGGTCATACCGTTGCACCTGCATTTGTAAACGTCACTGAATGCGCCACCAGTCAACCGAATGGCAGAATCCCGTTCGATTCGATCTGTGAGGTCGACCAGCGGACGGCCATTGACAATGGACCTGGGTGAATAGGGATCGGTCATCTGGCGGAATCACCTACAACCTGACAATGTGAAACTCACCTGAGTGATGAAGAGGACATCGGCAATGATTGGATACTATTCTGTTGGAGGGAACAACGAAACGGCATGAAAGGAGGGATGGTGTCGAAAAGGAGACGCTCGTCTGCACAGGAACCACGTGGGTACAGCGAGGACTGCTCGTACCTCGTGTATGCTGTACTTTGCATGATGTATTTTTCCGGCAGGCATGAAAAGCAAAGATGAAATGAAACACGGGGTGACCCTGATAAGACTTGAGCGATCTAAGTACATTTGAATGTCTGCTGCTTTCCCCCCCCTCACGGCGTACATAACTGGCGCCGGTGTTCCAGCAAGGATAGCGTCACCGAAGATGGTCTTACCTGCACCGATAATGACATGTACATCCTCTATAATCCATGTTCATTCGAGTGTACAGAGCCCTGAGGTACACTGACAGGAACACAGAGCGGAAAACAAACAGAGATGATGGGCATTTGTGCGCCAATATCACGAATAAGTAATTTGGAGGTAATTGATTCCGCGACGGTTTTCTTCAACCCGGATCAGACCCCATCCAGCTGATACGGAAATGTTGTGTTCAGCCTCTAGATAACTTGATTAAAGTGATACAACCACCTGGCAATGTCGAACTTGGACGCGAGTCTGTCTGGTCCAGGGGAAGCGATTGCGTCATGCGGCTGCTCGGAATGGCAACCGCGCGATCGTCTTCCAGAGGTAAACCTGACATCGCTGGTGCCAACGGATGCGCCTTGCTGTCACCAGCGCTGGCAGGATCAAGAATGGACCTATACAAGCCGATGGAAGAGTTCCGAAGACAACCTGATCCTGGAACGAATTTGTTCAGATAGGAGGAGGGGAGAAGGAGTTGGCGTGTATGAACGGCTACGACAAGTTTCCTAGTGTGGAGGGTGCATTGATGAGTTTGTATCGCCAAATTATCTTCTGTCACGCCTCTGTTTCATGCGACTCACGAGCAGAGTTGTGTTCTTTATTGTAAACGGGGAAACCCATGGGCCATTACCCGTCTTGGTGTCGTCAACGCCTGCGGGATTCTCGTCGACACTCTTCCCTCCGAAGACGCGTCTTCCACGAACCTCCCGCCCGCCCTCGTATTCTACGGCGCCCGCAACATCCTTTTCCCTACCTTTATCATTAGACAAATCCCCGACTTATTCAACCTTCTTGCCCTCGTCGAGACCTTTTGCCGGTTCGCCGTGGTCAAGTCCGACGAAGCGTCCGAATGGCAAACATTTTATGGACGGGTGAGGAGTGACGACCGGGAGCAGGGTGTAAGACGGCTAGCTGCGAACGAAGTATGCGCAGCGGAGGGAATACATTGTTTTGGTTCGAAGTCTTATCTTGCTCGTGAGTGGTCTCCCTGCTGCTTTCGCGAAATGACAACTGACGTTGTGGTTCAGTGCGCGGTCTAGCACATTTGTTACTTGTGGACCGCACCTGAATATTTGAATCGTGTCTGATGGACTTGACTGAAACGTTCCCCGGCATCCCCATCCTCGTTTCCCCGCCAATACAGTCTTTGCCTCGTGGGTTTCCCGGTTCCCCGCTTTCTTTTCCTTTTGAAATAATGTCACTTACTCTCTTTCTTGTTTTACATTTCCGCGTTTCTTCCCCGTCGTTTCCTTCTCTGTTCCGTCCTTCAACCCGGACCCTTCAACACCAAACCCCGAACGCGCCATCGTCGACAGACTCGACATCCGAAAAGTTGTTGTCCCAAATGACCCGAACACGATCCTCGCTGTCCTCCCCTTGTAGTTTGCATATTCGTCGAACGTTCCAGTGACGGTCTCCCAAGTCTCCAGACTTAGGGTAAGCCAAAGAGAGGCCAGGAGGTCTGTCCCGGCTTCGGCAGTGACCGCTTAACCGAGCAATCATCCCAGTGACAAGTATATCGTTGTATACTGGACATCCGTGTGTGCGTTCTAGGTGCGTCTTGATGTCATCGAAGTTCATCTTTTCATTGCAGATTGTGCCCTTCTCTTCCCATCGACAGGTAAACTCTAAGTAACAGTAGCCCTTGTAGGAATGTCGCATTGAGTACAAGGCCCTGTTACCACTAGATCCTGGATGTCCGTTGCAATATTCCCGATCACTACTGTTGCTCACTTTGCACGATATACTGTCGTGTGATAATGAGTGTTGGTTAGCCGAAGACGCCATCCCGTCTTGCATGATATTGCAATTTGCAAGACTGCACCCTCCTATCCGCCGCCCACTTGCATGTATGACATTGCAAGATCTGTATGCCCTCTATCTGCTCGTCTCCAATGTCCATATTTTGCAAGAGTAAGAACCCATGTAATCAGCGAGGTTCCTATTGCAATACAAACTTCACTTGCAAGGCACGTCGAGACTCGAGTACATGATCGCTTGCAAGACTTCCTTCTCGCAACCTGCAGGACATTCTTTGCAAGACGCTCGTCAAGAAGTTTATTGCTTCCAAGACGATCCCAGAGTCTCACAACTTGCAGGACAAATTTATTTGTGAGACGATCGTCGAATACATCCCGGGCCGAGTCGCTTGCAAGATTTTCGTGTTCCTGCTCATCTTGCAGGACGTTAAGATGCTCGTCGGGTATATCCAAATTGCTTGCAAGACTCGGACCGTTTCGGTTCCCGCTCAGTGACGGCTTGCAAGACTTGCGAATGTTCCTAACCACCCATTGCCAGTGCACAGTCTCATCTTGCAGGACTCATCAAGACGTTTGTCGGATATATCCATGCTTGCAAGACCGTTTCGGTTCCTGCCAGTGCTCATGGCTTGCAAGAGAGTGCATCACTTGCAAAATGTTCCTAACCGCTGGCCACCCCGTCTTATCTAAGTTATCTTGCAGGACCTTACGAAGGTATCATGGTAGTACAGCCCGTTCCTTGTCTTAGTACACTTACATTTCAATGCACTAGGAACATTAGCCAACGAAGGATACAGTACATGGTCAAGCAGTAATTATACCCCCTCCTCTGATTTGATACGCTTTGATGCACGGTGATTGTTCTGGTTGACTGGTCGCTCACCACATCTCTCAGACTGGAACAATATGTATCGAGGTAAGGGACTCCTGCTACTAAGTCAGACAGCGGCCAAGATCACTTACGAGCAAGATATGATCCTCATTCTTGATGGCTTGTACGTTCTCCGGAACAGATGTTTCTTCGCTCTTAATAACATCAGGCTGCTCCCATTTTGCATAGCCCATCACGGTCTCCTCGGTCTTGCCAGTGATGCCCTGTCGTTTGGCATCTGGTGGGGGAGAAACCTCAAAGTCTACGGATGGCCCGGGCAAAAGGGACTCCTTGGACAAGGTCTGTCGGGTTTCAAGTTTTTCTCTCACTTCAACCGTCTAAAGGTATGGTATGTTAGTATAAAATAAATGTAAAAGACAATCGTTTACCACTAATGTGTCTGGGTCATACTCATGTGATACAGCAATAGACTCGAGGCGGACACCATATGGCAGGAAAACCTTGACTATGCGACGACGGGCAGGAGTAGGCATGAGTACAATGGAAATCAGACTGAACGTTCAAGGGTTTTAAATCCCAGGTACCATATAGATTCAAAAGCATAGTTCCTAGATACAGATACTAATCTTAGATGTTCCCCCCCGTCGACAACGCATCATTTGCAACATTCCCGAGCTCTACGTACCGCTGTGTATCTTGCCACATTTTGGTGAAGTGGATCCGCAAGTCGCGCCTTATAGCTGCCTGCCGCAATGCATATGCCGCCAGCCCTTCCTTGAGCGACATGTCGTCTGTCGACCCGAGTGCGACTTCTTTGCCTAACCACCAATCCTCCTGCCAATGAAGGAATTGAAGGACCCGGCGTTGCTCTTCCACCAATAAATCAACCTCTTCTTTCCACCGGTGTGCTCGTGCGCGGGCCTTGCACCATTCTATACGGATAGCTGAGAATCAAGTTAGTGTAAGGTCATGAATGTTCACTAATGTGACGCACCCTCTTGCAGTTCCTGTTCACCATCCTCCTCTGTTGCGTCCTCCTTGTAACCACATACTATCCAGATCCAGGAAAGCCGCCTACGTCCCTCACTTGACCGGTCTTCTGTACCTTCCGTCATAGGACGTATGTCCACCTTTTCGAGAAACCGCAGATTCTTATTCCACTCGCTCTTGCCTAGAGGCTTGGATAGTGCCAGCAAAGCGGCATAGGCTTTACGGTATTTCTCAGCACTAGAATTTACCTTTGCATCCACACTTTTCAGAGAGTTTCGAGCACGAGTGATAGCACCTTGACCGCGCAAGAACCTTTCTTTGAAACGCAGCATGTATGAACGACTGCGCAAGCCCTGGCGAAGTTCTTCCAGGGCATCGTGAGCCTGTCCTATGCGAAGTCGCCACTCAATTTCCTGGAGATTCGTGTCGCACGGGATATGGTTCGGAAGAGCAGACGGTAGCCATAGAGCGAAGGATTCGGGCTTTTGCACGTTTGCACCATCTTGCAAGTTTGAGGACCGCAGAGAAGCCACGCATGGGATGTATAACGTTTGGACGCTGGCCCACATCTCCATGCGCCGGATTAATCCGATGCTCCGCTCCAAGAGCTTCGTTTTCTGTTGTTTGGTTGGATGCAACCCAATGTTCTCGATGTCGGAGCAAAGGCGACGTCTACAGATAGCGTTAGATGGAGGGATGGTATATAAACTTGAAAGGGACTGAAACACTCACTGTTGGTCCTCCAAATCCATTCCGGTACCGATCAGGACACTTGGAGAGATTTCGGTGTGGACGAGGGGATCGTGTGACTCAGACATACGCTGAGCATCGCGCTCGACCAGTTGTAGGCGAACACTTGCTTGAGAGATAGCTGAGAGAAGTTTGGATTAGTATGCAACTGGGTGAAAATAGAAAGAAACAAAAGACCATCGGATTTGATTTCGAAAGGATTTGGTTTGGACATATCCGCCTCCCAAGCTTCGACGTCTTCTTTCCACTTCGAAAGTTGTCCCTTGTATTGGCTTGCAAGAGAGGCCTCGAACTCGTGCAAATCATCTAAGTGTTCGCTGCATTCGGGCACCGCTTCTTTTATTTTGTGAAGTATGGACTCGCCTGCCCACAATATGATTAATTAGCAAGTACTAGCATTGAATCAAGCATCGACTATGATGTACATACCAAAACCAATGAATTTTTTCCAGTTGCTGTCGCCGATGAGGTCATCGAGAGTATCGCGCCGATGACCGGGCCCCATCTCCTTTGTACTTGATGCAGCTGCATTGAGTGTCGCCCAGCCTCGTTCTGGTGCTTCACCGTCAGTCCGACCAGCCCCTTTGACGAAGTTGAATGAATATTTCCATTGGCACTCGGAAATGTGAGCTGGAAGGTGGAATTTGGGGATGAAACCGGTGAATCTTCGAACTTGATGAGGAAAATGCATTGGAGTCGGGAGGGTTTCCATACGTTTCCACAGATTTCGAGACCATTGACACATGATGTCATATGAAACGTTCAAGCATTTCAGAGGTGTATCCTTGAGGACGGAGAAAAACAAGTAGTCCATATTGGCATAACTAGACGGAGGTTATGAGAACATGCACAGACATAAATCGGATATATGATACACGCACCGTTCTCCCTTTTGGAGATCGCCTACCCCACCAGGTAGCTTTATTTCATGTCGTGCACAGCAAACACTCCCAACACCAGTGGCCTCCAGGCCCTTCGACAACTTTGAATCTGCAGCGTTCACTGCATGGTGACTTGTGCACATACTTTTCTGTGTGAAATAGCTTCAGCAGGTACATGTGAATAGACAAACAGTAGTAATACCTCCTGCCGGCATTCCGAGCGCTCCGTTAGATACATCTTGTAAGACAGCTCCTCCACAAAGTACGACCAGCCTTTACTAAGGCTTGGGTCAAAGGCATCCTTAGATACTGCCCTCCGTTTCAACCGGAAGTTGGCATCGATAGCGATAAACAGACTATATAACCATCTTTGATACGGTTGAGTAAGATATTAGACCTAAAAAGGAGCAACATACTCTTTGTCCTTCGGTGCCTTGTCCCAGTCGTCTGGAAGGTTCTTGCCGGGTTGAGGGCAGGCAGGACAGAGAATAGCGCACTCTCCCTCTTTCGTACCTTCTATGCCTCTGGGATCGTGGCCTCGCGCTGCTCGTTTCAACATCTTCAGATGCCGCCACTCACGAGCCATCCGCAAGAACTGATCATACCGATCCTAGTAAGTAGACGATATTAGCATAGAGAATACCGTCTCTGATTCAGTTACTTACCTTAGGGGGGGAGAGTCCTGTATTGTCACTACGGCGCACAAGGGAATTGAAGAAATGATGAGCTGACACCTTTGACTCAAGTGCCAGGAGATGATACTCCTCGAGAACACTAAAGGTTGCCGCAGTGCGCGGTTTATCAGAGCTGGCAGGAAACAGTCGGTATCGTAGGAGTTGCTGAGCCGGCGTCGAGGCTGTCTCGCAGCCACACAGACGGAGCGTCACGGAATGAATTCCATTACCATTGACAATAACAAAGTCGTCTGCATAAGGGGCCTTTGGCAGAAGGCAGGACGCTCCTGTTGGGTGACCGAGCTGGATGACGAGACCTACATCCTTGAGTGATGATCGGGCCCAGTAGGACCCTTGCCATTCCTGGTATCGTTTCATTGGGACTGATCTTATCTGAACAGGAGAATGAACGTACTCTGATGTTATGGAGCGGTTGGCTTTTGTGCCTGGACACAAGACAAGCTTTGCAACACAGATCGAGGGTGAGACAGTCATGACAGCGATATCTTGCAGGGTGGCTCTTGCATATCGTGCATGCATCAATCCCGCCGCGACCTTCTAAACGAATCATTTCTGGAAGGAAGTCCTCACGATCCCGCTCCATCCAACCAAGTATCGGATAGTCCTACGAAATTGTACAGTAAGTCCAACATATCAAGTAAAATCTGAGTCACCCATCCACTGACCGTCGCTGTGCGCTCCCTTGGTGCATAATCAAGGAAGTCAAGATCGACAAAACTAGGCAGAGTGTCATTGCAAGGTGGGGGGTTCGAGTTTGTTGGATTGTGAAGTAGAGATTCCGATACAACTTCGGGGAGAAGGAGGGGAGGGCGGGTGATCTTAGATGCTTTGTACCGTGCTTTCTTCAGGTATAATTCGCCAGAATTATCTGACTTGATCTTGGTGTGGCGCCCCATGGACCCCAAAGGTGCAGGTACGCCCTGCTTTCGGTGAACCTTGAAACCTTTGACAGGCTTAAGTTTCAGGTTACTATTTGCTGGACGTCCTGGATTTATGGAACAGTCAGATGGCTAACGGCATAAGACTCATTCAATCACCATCATTCGTTGGTCCAGTACTGAGATGGACACCGTGACTCGGACTACCCTCTGTGGAGGCCATGGTACGCACCACCGTCGTGTCAAATACTGTGCGAGCGGTTCAAGTCGGACTCAGCATGTACATTTACGTTTTGCAAGATGCAGTCTCTCCTGACAATGTGGCACCGCGGGCATCCGTTCGTTGCTTGGGTGAGGACTCCGAGGAATCGGAGATACTGGTAAGTCCATTGTGTCACGCCGCATACATTGTTCCTTGGCGCGGGCCCAGATATGCCACTGCCAGTGCATCTTACAATAGTATTCCGAATCCGAACCCCCCGCCGGCATATTTAAACTGGCCCGGTATTGTAGACTGATAGCGCGATTCACCCTCTACCCAGTTATCACATTTTCCTGCAAGAGTGCATCTCTGTTCCACCATGAGCAAGCCCGTCTCGCCTTCTACCGGAGAATATCCTGCAGACGATGAGCTTGGTACGTTCTGTGACCTGTTTCGAGCTCACCATTTGAATCAGCATGCTAATGTAGATTTCTCCATAGGTACCATTATTAAGATGCTTTCTTGCCTGGATATGACAGCCGAGAAAGCTGAAAGACTCGTCGACTTCATCACTACCGTCGCCGAATGCCGTCTTGTCACAGGGGAAAGCTCTGACTCCGAGGCAGGTTCCCTGGAACCATCTTCTCCCTCCGTTGAGGTCGCGGTGACTCCTTTGGACCCTTCTTCCCCCCCAATCGACATCACTTCACTGCCAACGACGAGTTCTGTTTCCCCCTCCATCTAGACCGTGGATACTACTGCAGTTTCCCCTGGCGGATCCTTGGACGACTCCGAACTGACCACAACTTCCAAGTCAGTTCTCACCGCCTCCGAAGACTCAGAGGCTCACCTTGCCGGTGCTCCACCTAGCGAGGTTGCAGTTGCAGAGCCCTTCAATCCTATGGGTCCCGTTCACCTCTTGGGTGTCCCTGGAACGTATCTTGAGTCTCACAATGGTTTCGTGTACGAGCTTCCTGAGCACGGCACAACTGGACCATTCTACTTGGTCACTTGAGGTCGTCGTGTTGGAGTGTTCTCTGGGTGGTAAGTTTATTCATTCTTAAGATCTTGCCATCATCCATACTAAGCGTGCTGATATCTTTACACCAGGCAGTCAACATCGCCATACGTCATTGGTGTCAGCCGTGCCTCTTTCTCCAGGGTTCCCTCTGTCCATGAAGGGTTGACTCGACTCGTTTTCTGCATCGAAAATGATCTTGCGAGGTGGATTGATTGATGGGGGTTACTTATACTAGTAGCACTTCGGCACTGTATGTACTATCATTTCTTGGTTGTGCCATTGTCCGTCTTGATGCCTGTACTATCTGGTGTACCGTGTATAATCCAAGAAAATCTTGTTTCAGTACGGTCTGGTATGTGACCATCCTGCTTTCTTTTGGCGTCACTGGGAGTGCAAAACAAAAAAGACTCTGGATTGCATGTGATGTACTGTAGCGTAGCATAGTTACTTGCAACGAAGTTGAACTATCTTACTCGGAGGTGATATGACGGTGACTGACTCGTACCTGGCAGGTTCCAGCTTCCTTCCCATGCAAACCTTCCATCTCCGAGTCAGAACACCTATGACCTGGGCATGGCGAGGACGCCACAGCAGGGGTTGCGCACTTCAGGTCCCAGGTGGGGGATACAAAGTGCTGGAATGAAAATAGAAGTCAGGGAGTGGCAGGTGGTTGCAACGAAGGAGCGATGAGCAAGGAGCAACAAGGTGGTGGCACTGGGAAGAAAGATGTGTGTGCCACTTACGCCACACGTTGCTCGTGGCGTCAGTGCAACACGTAGAGATCAAGTACTGCAAGTTCGAATGCACTCAATATCGATCACGCCGTATCCAGACTGCCAGTGATTCCTTCCTGTGGCACCGGGCCCCCACCACAGGGGTCTCGCTGTTGCTGCGTTACAGATTCTGCATATTGCCGCCTTCCATCAGCATGTAATTCCACCTACTTGGAAGTTGGAAGGTGTCATTCTTCGAAGCTTGTGTCCAAATGGATATCTAACCCCCCTCCCTAGTACTCCGTGGACTATGATCCAAATTGATCAAGAAATTAAGTAACGGTCAAACCTTCTGCTTGCGGAAGGACCCCTATTGAAATACTGACATCAACTTCACCAGCAATCAAGTAGGAGCTGAAGTGCTGATGATCCAGCTGTAAAACAACAGTTATTCATACTAGTATACTATGAATTCGGGTTTGATATTTCAATTATATTCTGAAGTACATGAGCGTGATTTTACATGGCAATGTGAACTCTCACCGAGTACTATGGTCAGACTGAACAGTAGTTTGAAGTCTTGCTAAGATGAAATAAGTGTACGTTCAATATATTGCACTAGAACAATATTCTAGGATGCAAAGCGATTTTACAACAGTTGTGTGGTGGGGAGAAATATTGTATACGAGTAAATCTCCTACCAACATGCACGAAACTGTGCTGAATTCACACTAAAGTTAGTCAGGCCACTCGGGTCTAAGTATTCTTCTCTAATTTCTCACCCCACTACTACACTACACCTTGATCACAGCTCCAGCACTCCTCAATTCGACCTCGACGATCTGATTTGAATGGGCCGGCTGAAGCTTTATGCGAGCCCAGAGGAGAAAGTCCTTGCCACTCGCTGTTATCGTGCTGAATACTATGCAAAGTAAGTTCTCATGAGAGATTCTCCATGAATATATTTTTGCAACTCATATATACTCTAGAAATCGAAGTGAAATCAACCTGAAACAAGCTGAACAACGCAAGCTATCCCGCAGAGATGATATGACGAAGAAACACCAGGCGATTCAAACTATTGGTCAACCATTTTCAAGAAATCCCATACTGACACGCCGGTATGTGCACTAGTATATCATGTTCAAAGTGTCTCATAATGATATTTGTAGACCCGGTAGACCAAAGGGTACCAAAAATCAACCATCTATTGTGTCGGTTGTCTTATCCTTCACAGCCATTCTAAGCTGACCATGATTATTCACTCGTTACAGGGCACAGGAGCCTGTGGATTCTGTGTCTGACATTCAAACGGCTCTCAAAGGCGTCATTGGACACTCATCATCTCAACAGATACAAGAGCTCTGCGAGGCGTATGTCGTATCTGGGGACTACAATGATATTTACAAGACTCTTATGGCGATCGAGGTGCTGGACAAACGTTTGAGAAAGTTGAACTTGAATACGATGATACGGTATAGCCCTGCCTCTACCTACTCTCTATCCCCAAGCCCTCTTCAGAAGGCTGTTTGCGCTATCACCAGAGGGTTGGAGGACCTGCTTTTGAATGCTATGGAGGGAGCTGATGTGAGTGATTTGATGAATAGACATTTGATGTTGTATCAGGTCGTGCCCGACATCACACTGTAGTAAAGACCCTGCCGGCCACGGGCCACAAATAAAGTCGAGTTGCATACCGACAGCCTGAGATACGAACTTGGCCAGTAATCACAGTAAGACTTCAATATACCCACTCTGAGCATCTGGATCTCGATCCAATATCAGCACCATCTCTTGTTGGCCATCCTTGAAACCAACTGTACGAAGGGGGGTCTCACTGGTTTGAAGTAAGTTTTCAATCGTAATATTTCAACACCCCTCCTCCGAGTCATTCCATCTTCAGCACGTTTGCTGAATGCTCTCTGCCACTCCCCTAGGCATTATATTTAAGGTGGAGTTGTACAACCTTCGGTTCTGGACTGCTTGTCCTCTATCACTTCCCCCAGCGCATTTTTTTCCGGTTCCCTATTGGTTGACGCATCCCCTGCTATCGTCGCCTCCCCTACTGTACCATTGGCCCCTTGTTGCGTCCCCTGGCCTTACTGCGTCATTATGCGTCCCCTACATCCTCGTCGTGTCCTCTGGCCTTACTGCATCATTACGCGTCCCCTACATCCTCGTCGCGTCCTCTGGCCTTACTGCGTCATTACGCATCACCTACGTCCTCGTCACGTCACTGGCACTGCATCCTCGTGTGATCTTGTTGCATCCAGTTGTGCTCTCACCACTGCACGTGAAGCGATTGTTCGTCATTGAGTATTTGACACGTCCTCGTACTAGTTTCTAACACAGCTTGGGGCAGAACACGACACCACTCTTCTGTGTACTATTTGTGTATTGTCGTCGTCCCGTCAATATCTCCAGGTACGTACTGCTGCTAATGAGATGGTTTTGATGCCATTTGTAACTTACGTCTCCGCTGTACCATGACAGACACGCTCTAGTATTGACATAACTACCATTCTAAAGTAAGTGTCGATGATTCAAACTATAGATGTACGCTAAAAAAGTGTAGATGCCTGTGGAGTGGACTACCGACGACCAAAAGAAATTCCTGGTACAGGAGAAAGCTCTGTACAAGCGAATCGGGGGGCGTCACTACACGAAGCATTGGCCAGAACTCTATCAAAAATGGTTTCAGCTCTGGCCAGAGCGCCCTTGTGCTCTTCCTGGTGTGCCCGAGTCCGCTGTTCTAACGCCCGACCAAACAAAGTTACTGGCCAATGCCGTCAGTCAACGTAAGGACCAGCTTCGACGCTGGATGCAATGGCACTCTGGTGCTGGCGAGAAGCGTTCAGCAAACTCCAAGACCACCAGAATCCTGAATGGTCTCCTAAAACCCAAGACGCGAACTAAAAAGTCATGGGAAATATACTCAAAGCGCTACTACTCGACTCGCATCCAGCCGCATATAACAAAAGGGATGTCGATCACGGAAGTCAACAATAAAATTCAAGAGGTCTTCGCTAGCGAGTCACCGGAGATCAAGGCAGAGGTTGAGAAGCTGTGTAGTGAGGAACACGAAGAGAAGAAGCGCAAGAAAAAGGTTAAGTCGGAGATACAGTCAGATGGTACCGAGTCAGACGTCGAGACCAGCGATAATGAAGTGGAGTTTGACGCCATAACAATCCGCACGTAAGGCCTTGATCACTTAGGTATGAGTACACTCAGCTAAATGACACCCACAGCAACATCCAACAATGTGGCCCAGCACTTCAACGTGTACTTGAGCATTTCAGTCGGCAGACTGGCTGGTCGTTCACTGTGTTGATGGGGGGACCTGATCCACTTGATCCTGAAGGCGAGAACACCATCACAAGGTTAGTCTGGTCACGTTACAACGACAGATAAGATACTTACAAGTACGAATCACAGCTTACATGTGGGGGGCAAGACGAAGGATGGATTCGACTTCGCTGATGTATATCCGAAGTTTGATTCCGAAGTGGTGGAGGCATACGGGGAGTTTCTGGATCGCGTATTCAAGTTCAGTGAGTGTACCACATCTGATGTCATTGATGAACAGAATGCTTACTCATAGCCACGAATTACAGGGGAGTCGATGCCCGAGGATTCCAAGGATGGTAGTGATCAGGAAATGAGAGAGGTCGGAGACGACGATGGGAACCAAGATGACCATGAACAGGACGATGGCAATGACATGTCGGAGGAGAACTTGAACTTGAAGGACGCGGAGCCTGGCGACAAGGAGACATCGACGCCTGATATTTATACTCCCTCCCCCACTTCCCATCTTGCAAGCCCCACCGCTGATCATCTTGCAAAAGCTACAACAACCGATGCCGCAGCTACTACCACGCCGGTGACAGATCTTGCAATACATACTGGCGATGCGCATTCACAAAGTCCGCGGTCTACCAATAGTCTTGCAACATCCCTCCATGCTCATTCGTCGACATCCGCTAGCGCTAGTATTGCAACACCTTCCGGGCCTTCACCCAGTCTTGCAACATCTCTCGATGGTTACTATCCACCAGTGGCTCCCTTTGGCCCGGATGGCCCTCAGGCTCCTGGCTCATTCACAGATCTCCTGAATAGCGACGACATGTTTCCAATGTTCAACTCCTGGGATAACCCTTTTTTGGCAGGAGTTGGCCCGGGTATGCCGCATTCGGGAATGGACTCCGCATTCAATCCATCGGCCCCATTCGGGCTTGCAGCTCAGAAGGCAATGCCGTGGAACCATAACTACAATATTCCCCAGCCTTTCTTACCCTTGGGATATGGAGGTTTCCCATCCGAGTCGTCTGGATTCAGCAGCAATACATTTGGAGGGTCCACTGGCGGGCCTGGGAGTATGAACGGATGTGCTGCAAGTCAGAATCAGTCCAGTTTCAATGGAACAGGCACTGCGCCTTCGACTCTGCAATCGCTGAGCGTGCACCATGCACCTTCCCTGCCGACCCTTCCAATGCCTCAGGCTCTGAGTCAGTCGTTCGGAATGCTTCAACCTGCTGCCACCCCGCCGCCATCGATTTCAGAGAATTCACAACCATCGGTGCCATTATCAGACATAACAGCTATTGTTCAACCTACGCCGGAGCTCCCTCCAACTCAGCCAGGTGTAGTCAGCCGAGCAGAGAACAGCACAGACCGTCACAGCAATGTTGACACCTCTCCTGGTCGCTCGAAGAGAAAATTAGTCCCTTCTCTGCGTGCGCAACGAGACAACGCGATCGGCAAAGAGAATCACGTACCCCCTCCAGGATCCGTACCACAAGAGCGCACAAAAAACAAAGTGAAGAAGAATAGCAGACAGGTAGCAAGGAAGGGAGCCGGCGACCATCGTTCAGCAGGCAACTTGGGTGCGAACGAGCCAGCGTTGACTGCTACTCCAACACGCAAGTACGTACTATTATATATACTCATCAAGCGATGACCCATTGACATGTTAACATGGCCACAGGAAGCGTAAGGTTGCATAGATTCTCTATCAACCATAGCATAGGTTTGTTTATTCTTGCTCTCGAATTACTTTTTCTTGTTGAATGAAGAATCAAATGTCACCGAGTAGACTCAAATACATATATGTAGCAATATAGGCTTGGCTTTTTGTGTACGAGTGCACATGATCGTGCATATGATACAACATTGAGTAAGTACTGGTAACTGCATGCTATACTACTAGTATGCATATGTAGCTCTAACGGTACCAAAAAAAAGTACCAGAGTCACGGTGAGAGCCATGCGGCGAGTGGGAAAGGGAGGAATCGGAGGATCACATACAATGTCTGACTTGGAGAGTCTCTCCTTTTATCGTTTGAGTGTGCGAACTGTATTGCAAGTCATAAGGGGGGTCGGTTTGGAGAGGCCGGAGGTACTGAGTATATTGCAAGACAGGGAGGCATTCGATCAAACGGCAAGTTGAAAAGTGGCATGTATTTTGCAAGGGGAGGTGCACAACCTTGCAAGAGGGGAGGGGATATCGCGTGGTAGGACAGTGCGGCAAGTTTGCAAGACCAACTTCTTTTGCGAGGTCGCATGTGTGATGCAAGGTAGTACAAGCTTGCAAGAGGGGGGAATGTTGCAGGGCGGGACGGCGCTTTTGCAAGGCGCTTGTGATGCAAAGCAGAAGCTTGCAAGAGGGGAACCCCTGGGAGAGGGGGGATGTTGCGGGGTCGGACAGCGGGTTTGCAAGACCGACCTGTTTTGCAAGGCACGAGCTTACAGGAGTGGGGGAAGGGCGGGACGGAGGTTTTGCAAGGAGCGTCACGCCGCGCGTGTGATGCAAGGTGGAAGCTTGCAAGAGGGGGGGGGGGGTCCTGGGGGGAGGAGGGATGTTGCGGGGTCAGACGGCGGGTTTGCAAGACCAAACCG
>JBBPPG010000058.1:0-59987 GCA_038091855.1 Leccinellum luteum | reverse complement strand
CTGGTCTCTGAACAGACCCTGGTGGTCGGGCCGAGTAACTACTGCATTTGGTTGGTAGGAATTTTCGCTTCCCCTGACGAGTTGTCATATTTTACTTAACGGACACCCCCTGGACCTCCGAGTGGGAGGCGAGGCAAGTAAATTACCCACCGCCACAGGGATATGTGACAGGACGAGTATAAGTATCAGGTTGCAGCATAGTCTGGCAGTCACTGAGCTCCACTCGCTCGAACTTTTCATCCGCCGTTCATTCTTTGCCCTCGTGTACCTCGAAATGTTTCAAACCCAGGTATGGGATCATCGTTGTGGAAGATGATGGATGTGCTTCTAACGCCCCCACTTCGTATTTTTTGGAAATTTTATTTTCTTAGATTTTGGGGTGGGATACCCACACTCCTCCGACCTGGATCTGGACTGCTGCTGCTATCCTCCACGACCAAGCTTTGGAAGAGCAAGACGCGAGTCCTGTAATGTCCTCTGAGTCCCTTGCTGTTTGTATTATATCATTCAAATTGTACGACATTCATTCTGATTTGCCACCAGTGATATTTGCAAATCAAAGCCGCGGTTGGTCGAAGCATCATTGAGAACTCCCGGGGCCCCCTCCTTTTTAGCTATGTTGTTGCGTATAGTGTATATGCACACCTCTGTAATGGTAGTCGAATGAATGAGAGTTTGTTTATTACAATATTGGTCAGTGAGTCGCTACTGTTGCTTGGCGTGCCGGAAAGGACAGAACTCACGCCCACGACAGTGGCAGACATACCAGTCGGTCTCCGCAATCGTCTCCATGCTCGCTTTCCACTCATCCGTAAGGATATATTGCTACTAACATGGTGATAGACATACGGACAGTGTAATTCGTGATAATCATCCCATTTAACTTATCAGCAACGTTTGGATAATCAGCGCAACGAGTCTAAGTGCGTGTGGATCTCGTAGCGTACCATTTAATGTGCATTGCTCGGAGGTAAGAAGCAGGCTCGACGTCCTGATCAAGATCGGAGACGCTCACCATTGCATAGGTCCTGGATAGAGGTTGCAGAGAAATTTCGATTTTAACCGTCAAGGTGTAGCGGGTCCTATTTCCGATGGTCACTATTACTACAGCAAGACAATGTGAAGGTTTTACACCACGGAATACTACTCCCCCAAACAAGATTCGGGAAGACAGCAAAAGTTACCGGAGAACCCAAAAGACAGCTGCAGAAAGACCTGAAAGAAGACCTGTCAGTGACGAACATGCAACATAACACAAAAAATGGTGGAGTCTCAGAAAGTAGAGATTGACGGTCATTCCCGTTTCAAAAGCGGGTCGTATTCATTAAATCAGTATAATTTTTGGAAATCATTGACAGGTTGGCGTAGAAAGAGAAGGGACGGATATCGTACGATGAGGCTCACCTTCACAGGGACCGTGCTCATTTTCACTCTAAGTACAGGAGAAAACCAAGGAGCATGGGTGAAAATTTCGCAAATATTGGAATTTGAAGCGGAGATGTTCTAATAAGGTGCGCGGCGCTTTCGAGATACCCCGATTGGCCAGTTGACTTCTTCCAATTGATGATCGTATGATTTACACCACGTCCTTGGCTGAACAGTCAGTCATATTGGTATCTAACGACATTCCAATCCATCCTAACAGTTTGTCCATGTGTAGCCAAGGTTTTTGGAAGCACCAGACACGTCATACCCAGACTACTGCGGTGAACATCAATGGCGGCAACTCAAATGCATCTGTCACAATGTCAGAGTCCTTGGATTCGTACAGGTCAAATATATAGCCTAGAGATAGTGAGTAGTACAGATGTAGAGTGATAGCCCGAGTATGCATTGATTTATTGCAGACCTCATGTTATTTGTCTTTTCAAATTTCTCATGTTCACCTTTAACGAGCAAGCATCAGAACGGTCGCGGGGTCTGCCACTCTAACTCGCCGTGTTATGTTTTGGTACATCTCGCCTGGTTGAATACATCAATCGAGATTCAAATGCAAGCATACAGTGAGGGCCACTTTAATTGTGGTCAAAACTACCCGTCACCGAAGGATTCACCCCTTGATAGCCCATTGCTACCTGGTATGGGTTCCACATTCACAGTGAGCTATTCGGAATGCCATACTAGAGTCACAAATCGCCTGACCTCTTACTTAATTACCCGGCAAAGGTCTTTAGAGTTTCTCAGGCGCTAACCACGGGATGTCAGCTCCGGGTGGTAAAGTATTGGTTCCTGGCTCTGTCAGTTTCTCGTATTCATCTGAAAATTTGTCAGACGTGGTCCTAAAGCTCTGGTCATGTAATGTATCGCACCATCTTCCCCGGTGGGTAAGGCAAGGATATTTGCCAGACAAGCAAGAACCGCGTATGCAAAAATTGTAAGCTTCATGCCGTTGGGAGATATGATGGCCTTTCCTTTTTTTCTTCTCTCCTCCTTTTATATTACAACTGGCACCGACTTGGATGTGCATGCAAGGTTTCCGGTTTGGAGTGTCTTCTAATCCATTTTTGTGTGCACGGCAACTGAAACTAAGAACCAAGGCTATGACCCAACCTCTGCCGCAATACCTCAAAATTCCCATTCCCTCGCAACATGGGATATCATCACCGCGTTCAGTGTTTCGCTTTTTGTGTTCCATTTACAGCTGTTTTGATGATCATGTACAGCCTTATATCTTGCACACGTATTCATTGCAACTAAGTATACTTTGCTGCGCACACTAACAAATTATGATATTGCACAATGCTCTTGGTATTTAAACTCACAGGATAAAAGAATGTACGTAGCATGGCCCGATATTACTGCTGAAGCTGACAACATGACCTTTCAGACAGCCGTGTTTTCATCGCTCTTAGGTGTCTTCGCTGTTTCCTCTGTCGTTTTCACCTACACCCTGGTGCAATTCATTGTATTGTACCAAGGTCCACTTTCGATATCAACAGAGATCAGCCACAGTTTGCTATCTTTGCCTCGTATCACCCAACTTCTAGCTGACGACTATAGTATATGCTGTGATCTTTTCTTGCCGCTCCCCAACTCAAATATTATTTAGCCTACGTCGACGATGATTATCCATCACTGCTACTGAACTTTGATCCAGGTCTCGTGCAGATGATGGTGGAAGAGACTGTCAGGTTTTCCGCATGGGATGCAGAAGCCCAGGTGGAGTGGTCCTCTACATCCCCCCCTGGAGATGGTGGAGAGCGACTCGGTCCCAATGGGCGAATCTTTGTTCTGTCCATGTTCCATGAGTTGCATTGCTGGCGGCAATTCGAGCGGACGTTCAGGAACCCTCAGTGGGCCGCACATCCATACTTTGCTGGTCACATGCAGCACTGTCTTAATTACCTACGGCAGTGTAGTCTTTGTCAGGCGGACAGAACACTGGAGCTAGGGGACTTTGTGGCTCGCAACTTCACGACAGATAGAGTTGGCGCTACACACACGTGCAGGGACTGGAAGGCGGTATATAATAGAGTTACGTATGACTGGAGTAAGATAGTAGAGGCTGAAGCTCCCGCTTCAGATAAATCTTGAACACCAACTTTGCTTCACGGAAAAGCTGTGGATTGTCAGCTCGCCAGTAGTCACCAATCCCTGACCATTGGATGCCGTGGTCGAACTGTTGATCCAATATCGTTCTTCTGAGTCGGGATAGATTAACCGGTTCGTGAGCCCTGTAAATTTATCTAAGTCTAAAGCCTGTAGGCTGTCACGCGCGCCGCCCGGCCGCCAGTTGACTTCGATCTCAGCCGCATCCGCGATCAACTGCGATCATACCATCACTGGGGGACTTACATCATCTGATCAGTAGAACTGGATGCTACGGAACCATCTCTTCCAAATGGAGGTGTACTGATTATTTTTGCTACATACACGCCATTCGACGAAGAGAACCTTTAGTCAGTGCCAGTGGCTATGTAGCCACTTATCCTTCCCTTAAAAGAGATAACTCTCGCTTGTAACAAGTATCTTTCCTCTATAGGTCCAGATTCACATTCGCCGTTGGAGAGACTTGACAAAGTGGATATTCCAAGTAAGAGGCCCGGAAGATGCCGAGTCCCGACCCCATTTTTCAGAGCTCAACCGGTTTTGAACATGAAAAATTCCTACTTCTATCATTCCATGCGCTTCCATAACGGTCGAGGCCCTGCAGTCTGCACTGGAACTGGTACACTGGCACAACGCGAGACTATATCCGATCATCAAACACAGGACTGAGCATGTGGTGCAAGTGGCTATAAGTAGAGAATGGTTTCCTTCGCGCCGTGACCGATTGAACAATGTCCAGGCTTCGGTCTGATCATCATTGATGTCTGCTACTGAAAATGGTTAGTATCCACAGCCTTCATGCCGAGAAACCTGGTATGCACCATAGAGCGTAACAGCAGAATTTCTCTACAGCATGTCTCAGGCTATTGATGGGCCTTGTGACACTGCACTATACTATGGGGATTCATCATAAAGGGAATCGCATGGTGTTTCGGGGTCTCACTGTACCAATATACCTGCAGAGCAACACACAACTCGAAGGGCGAAGGCATTACTAGCAATCATCAAGCCTTATCTTCACCCCTTCGTTTCGCTATGCAAAAGATCAAAGTCGACATCGCCCTTGTTACCAAGCTGTCTGGTTAGTTTCCTCTTCGTGTCTTCGCACCACTCTGGAGATATTTATGACATCAACAATGTTTAGACCGTGAGGTAGAAGATGTAGCTTCGCTCTCAAACCTTGCATATCTTGACGGGGGCTGTGAGCTATACACATATCCACTGTGGCACATCGCTAACAAGAGAACTCGTGACGTGTCAACAGCGCCAGGAGCCAGCCTGTTGACCGGCGGAAAACTAGAAATCCTTCCCGATTTGCTTCGCTCCATGACCCAAAGTTGCTTGATCGATGGTGACTGCTACATCGCGAAGGAAGTGACTAGTCACAAAATCGTCGGCACGGCACTCTGGTTTCCGCCAGGGAAACGCCTGTGGGCCACGTACGTCACCTGTTTCCTTCCAAACTATACCAACTCCTGAGTCGTTCGCTTCTAGGGAAGAGATAAGGGAGACTACGGGATTCAACAGTTTCTTCAGTCAACTGGACCAAGCTACGAAGGATTGGTGGATCAATGAAGCAAGTTTACTTTCCTTTGTCCCGTTTGAGCGATGTACTGAGCGCTGCATGTTTAGTATGAGGCAGAGATCAAGAAATTTTTGGCAGCTAGCTATGGACCAGAGGTACTTGATCGATTGAAGCACACGGCCTTGGACGCGCTTCCTCATAATGATGAAATAAGACTTCAACAGATAGCTGGTGGTTGAACAACATTGCTGTGCTGCCCGAGTGCCAGAGAAATGGGATCGGAACATCGCTCTACAAACAAGTGTTGAACAAAGTATGGTGTTCCATTTACAAGACGGGTCGTATTTCAACTCACCGTATAATTAGGCGATTGTTAACGAGGCGATTGGGTGTTGCACCGATACAGAAGAAAACGTGCGTTTGAAAGGAGGAATGAGATCTCATTGAGTGACAAATTTTCGCACCGATAGGTCAGGTTCTATGAGTCCTTGCACATGAAAAACATCGGCATGGTAAAGATGCGTCACCCAGGAGATGGTAGTAGTATCAAGGTATGGGGCCTGAAGCGGTACGGGGAGAGGACTTAAGTCGAGGCCTTTGTATAATCGTACACATGAACATCTGGGAGGTGTCGAATCACAGATACGAGTTGCGTATGTCAGACATGGCACAATGAACCCGAGTACGCCGACGAAGTTTGACATCGATGTTTTGGCCTTCGAAATAAATCGTGTGTTATGGGCTCGAGCTCGATATACATAGCATTGGTGGCGCCGAGTGGTTGTCCTCACCGACACCTGGTCTCGTTTTTTTACCTTGTCGGAGAACAACTGTGTATTCAAGAGATTACGTTGTTCGGTATGACACAACAGAGTATCGACCAATGTGCATGTGCCAGAATCAACAAGTGGGGCGAAACTGATTCAGAGATAACAATCGAAGATACCGGATAACGGGAGATGGAGCGGAGAAACCGAGCACAGGACACGGCTGATGGGTAGATTGATGGCGGTTGAGAGTATACTGCGATTGCTCAGTAAAATTATCATTCCCGCGCCGCATCAGAAGTACTTCAAGTTGGTTGTGTAATTTAAACCCTTTGCCGAACATGGAATCGGGTTCGTGATGCACAGGCGCTGTGCTTGCTCTATATACTTATAGAGTTAGTAATCTAACATGCTCCAGCTGGATACTTCGTCTAAATTTGTCCCTCAGATCAGAAGAGTAAACAGTGATACTGTATGTACCGATTCCAGGGTGACGGAGTCACGTAATGAAAACCTGAGACGGGATCCATCGAAAACTGCGTGCATCTTTCCGAGTCGGAGTTTTGTTGATTGGTCAGTATGAAAGTGTTCACCGTTGCAACCTCGTACTGCCACCATCACTTCCTTCTCCGAGATTGGGGAAATCTTAATATGGATTTGGGCAGGCACCAAGACACATCTTAATTTTTAGTAATTGTTTTGACTGGCAGAGGGTCCATAGACCATGTTATAACCGCGGAGGCACCCCCCGAGTCCGTCAAGGTACTCCTACATGATAATGTCTTCTGCAGGGATCACCCTCCAACGCTCGATCTACTTCGGGATCATCTTTTCCTTCTTATTGTATGGTGAGTAACCTCACCTGTACATGTACGCACCTGTTGTACTGATCACGTACTGAGGTCTCCAGGAATCAGCCTGACGCTCTTTTTCCAATCTTTTCGCCTGTTCCAGAAACGAACCCGGATGAAACACAGAAAATTCTACATGATATACTCGTCTTTCTTGCTCCTCTTCTTGAGCATTTCACTGGCAACCAACTGTGCATTCGGTGATTTAATGTGGATCAACGACGGAAACTTTCCTGGAGGGCCACTAGCCTTCTATCAAGACAATAGTTCTGCTTGGTACAACACTTTCGGGACTGCAGCCGATGTTGCTGTGTTCGTAATGGCAGACGGCTTGATGGCAAGTAGTGTCAGGTATAAGAGATACAAAGTTGGCTGATGATTTGCTGTCAGTTGTACAGATGCTTTATGTTTTGGCGTGATCATCTCTGGGTTATTGTCCTACCTGCCTTGTTATACGTGGCCTCCTTTGGTAAGTCATCCGAGGTCTTCTTGTCTGCCGGATTCTAACCGATAATAAGTCATGGCTATCATTACGACAATCGAGAGTGCATTGCCCGGTGCAAGCATATTTCAAGGATTACCCACGAACTTCTCGATTTCGTGGTTGGCGTTGACCGTCAGCTTCAACCTGATCGTTACCCTGACCATCATAGGGCGACTGCTGGTCACCTATCTAACTGTCCGCGGATCACTGGGTCCTGCTCTCTCGAGGACGTACATCGATGTCTCCGCAGTGCTCGTAGAGTCCGCGCTGCCATTCTCCGTGCTCGGGATCGGTTATTTGGTCTGCCAAGTCTTGAACAGCGACGTTGTATTTGCGTTTGCTTTCGTTTGGGGAACATTTTTGGTGCGTGCATCAGTTGCATGGTCACACATGAGCAGCCAGTGATATCGTTTGCAATTAGGCCGTATCACCTCAGTTGATCATTCACAGAGTCGCTTTGGGCACAGCTTGGTTGAAGGATACCATGTTCACGACGAACGCAAACATGGACTTTGCGCAGAATAACGACGATGGTTTTTATGACAAAGAGAGTGCAGGGGACTCATCAGGATTGGGTGGATCTACTCGAATATGAATTCGCAATCTAAAAAGAACGACGTGCAATGCGCTGCCATGTAGACACCCGTATCTTTTTGTAACTTATCAAGGGATATCAGTTGAAAGCGACATGGAAAGTTGGCGATTGAGTCGCCATTGTGGAAATAATCACAAACAGTGCTTCCAGCCAATGGAGTAGACGTTATGTATGGTTTGGAAGTGGAAAGCGTGCTGTTGGAAGTCAAGCTAGTCAGTTTAAGATTCAAGCACTCTGGCTGACACGGTACCATCAACGAAAATGACCACAGCGAAGCAACTACTTCAACGTCGATCGAAAGGTGAGATATAGTGCTGGGAAGGGGAAGGGAGTACATCGTCACAACATCCAAAACCAACCATCTGACACGACTACTGTACGTCAATCGTACGAATGCTCTGCATCAACTCCTTCAACGGCGTCTCTGTCTGAATATGTGACTTTATGAAACTGTCCGTTGCGACACGTCTGTACTGCTCTCGCCTCTGCAAAGAAAGCAGCAACCCACCGAACGGCTGCATGAGCCGGACAACGAGCCGCAGTGCGCGCGTCCCTAGATCAAACTGAGGAATGCCCTCCGAGAAATCCTGGTCGACAAGGGGACTGATCCACGGATGGACAAGAACCAAACCATGCATTCCTGCCAAGTTGTCCCTGGTCTCGATGTGCAACTCTCCAAGAATTCTCGATGTCGCACGATAAACGGGACGGTTGAGATCAGCATCACGTTCCGAGCAGCGGGCGAGGTCGGTGAGGGGGAAAACGAGACCGTGAAGTTTCAGCCGACTGGCAACAATCGACAGCGGTGGGAGATCATAGAGCTGTTCATACAACCTAACAATTGGCGAGGGATCGGGAAATGAGGATTGCAGTGCCGCGATCATCCTACCCATGTCGTTAGTCTCCATCGGTTGCGGGACATGAGGGGGTTCGATTTGGTCGTAGACAGTGAGGTCTGCAGGGAGGTAGCTTTTGGTAGTGCCATCAGAGTCTCCAATCCAGGAGAGAAGCGTGACATCATCCGATTGCGTCAGAATGTGCTCGAGGAGGCGACGGACTGCTCGCTTGCCCTCACCGTATATGACCGGGAGCGAGACGTCAAATATTCCAAATAACGAGTACGCAATATCTTCTTCCCGCGTCGTCTGGCGCTTCGAAGCCAGGTACAGCTTCTCCCGCACGCGGTCCAGCCCCGGTTCAATCGTGGCAAGTCTCTCTGTGGCAAACTTGGTCGCCCGCTCCATCTCCGAGAGAATGATAGGCGATTCCTTGTGATTGAACAGCTTCAGATCCAGATACGGTTTCCAGTCCTCCGTGTAGAATTGAACGACATTTGAAGCAACGTACTCCTGGTACGTCCACCCACGAGTGTTCCAGATACTTTTCCAGAGATCTCCTTCTTGCTGCGAGTCGGAGAGCACACCGAGGAGATAGACGATCGTGAGTGCAGCGCGACAGTACCACCGAAACATGGCGACAACAGATTCTTGCTGTACTCCTTTGTCGGCCTGATTGACGCAACACGTATCACACCATGCCCATCGGAAATGATGAGACTGGACCAGCTTGCAAAAATTGATCAGCTTTTCGATCGTGGGGGATTCCGGCAGTCCATAGATCGAGACATTCTCTACCATCTGGAACGTTGGCTCGGCAGGCTGCCACCTGTGCGAGAACATCACATATTGATAAAATTTCTCGACCTCTTCCTTGATGCGTGCATAGTTGAGACGATCATGGGTAGTCATCGTAGAACGAAGTTCGTCGAAGACTGGGAGTTCTTCAAACGCGGCGGCTTGGTGTGTTTTATCATAGAGACAACCACTGATGGTGTCGATGAGCACCCCGGGTATGTCACGGGTCGTGTCATCAACGACCTTTCGGATGAGTGGTGTGGTGTCGAGATATCGACTTTGAAGCTCTGATATCAAACGACATAAATTTGTATTTTCACGCGGGCTAGTCCAACGAGCTCACCACAAACTTGTGGGTCCGCCGAATTCTTCATCGTCGACAACATCATCTCGAATGCAGTGAACGCCTCCCTGTAGCGGCTCATGCTATGCAATATAGAGTATTTTCTCTTGTAACTTTTGTAGTTCGATGGGTTATGTTCAATTGCCTGATGGTACCATCACTACCATCAACTAAGCATGATGTGCGAGTCGATCCATACCTTGGTAACACTAACGAGTTCCTCCTCCAGTAAACTCGCTCGCGCCTTGCAGCATCTGACAATGATATCGTTGATGTTTATCGGATCCAGCGAGAGCGCGCTCGAATAGTATCCGATGGCTGCGTCATGGTCCTTAGTCATGTCAGCGCATTTCTCAAGTTTCTTGAAACAACGTCGTCTGAAATCTGGAGAGATTCTCAGATCACTCTGTGTGACCAGCGAAACTACTCACCGATTTCCCATTGTGGCCGATCATCAAGAGTGTGAGTCTCCTCCAGCAGATCCTTCTTCATTTTCCGGAAGCATTCAATTGCCTCCGCAATACGATCATCTCCTTCAAGAACATCACAGACCGCCCGAAAGAGGTGGAACTTTGGAATCATGAACTGATTGGCACAAGAACTGTCAAGCCATTCTAAACGATCAAGCAAACCACACCACACCTTGTCTGCACTTCCTAATACCTCATTGGCTGAATGACAACGCAACCCCATACTAGCCCATCCCATCAACACGGTATTGGGAGGTGAGGAGGCGAGCGATAATATAGCAGAGTAGGCCGAGAATGCCTCGAAGTGTATATTTGCGCTTGACGCCTTGTCTCCAATGGCCCGAAGCCGTGATACACATCGGTCTCTGAAACCTGACGGCAGGAAGTAAATATACATACTACGAAATGACCTAGAGACTAGCCTTCGATCCAATTCATGAACAACTCATTGTGCTGCAGAGCCTCGCTCATGGAGTGGGTAGTCTCGAGAGGATGCTGTGTAGCATCATACTTGCGATCACCGGCAAACATGGTTTCGCGTTGATCCTTCCGCTCGTGTATGCGCAGGGTGCGTTGTGATGGAGCAAGCTGGCTGGTGAGTTCCTGGACGGTTTTCTCGAGATCAGATATCTTCCGTTCTATAAATGGCGCAAAAACGGGTTAGTGAATCCTCGGCTGGGCTGATAATAAACGCACCAGAACTCATTTTCTGGACATCAAGGTCAGCACGTAGTGTACGGACGGTCTCGTTGAATTGATTATCTGCGCATTGAGAGGCAACTGTGAAGAGGCGTAAATGAAGACAAAGACAACGCACTAAGAGATTGGATGGTGTGACCGAGGCTCTCTTTTTCCTCGTTGGCCATAGCAAGCTGGTCACGGAGTCCTTGAACAGACTTCTCTAGATTTGCTACAGTCTCGTCTAATTGATCCTCTACACATTGAGAAGCGACAGTCAACGAGGTGTTAATGGAGACAGAGAGAACGCACTTGTGCTATCATACTGTACGCGAACGGTGGATGAAGCAAGCTGGTCACGGTGTCGTTGAAGAGTATCCTCGGAACTCGCAATGCTCGTCGCTGACGGGAGTGAGTAGCGGCACGGGACGGCCAGCTGGTGAACAGACACACCTTGACTTGCATTCCGAACAGTATCCGCCACATGTCCGAGATCAACGTTTTCCATACTTGAGGGGCGGGGTTCGGGCTGCAAGAGAATCTGGTTGAGTTGGAAATGTAGTCAGTAATGACATACGATAGAGGTTGCGAAACTCACGTTGTCGCGGTAGTGTGATGGAAGGATGTCCAAAAGATGTTGAAAGATGATTTTTTTCTCTGAAGCGATCGCAATGCCGTAGTTTGGTGAGATGGCCATGGGCGAGATAAAGCTAGAGTCAGGTATTTTGACTGTCACAAGGCGTTGGTGGGATGTAGTGTCCCAGAGTGAGCACGACGAAAATCCGGAGGCTGCGATGAAACTATCATCGCATGGAGTCAGTGCAATATAATATACATGGCCTGTCTCGCGAATGCTCCATTTTGAGAGTATTGTCCAGGTGGACACCTCGAGACAGTGAATTTCGCTTTTGCTAGACAAGACGAGGAGTTGCTTTCCATCGCTGGTCCAGGCGAGGCTTCCGTTCCTTCCGGTATTTACTTGAATCGGTAGTTTGACAAGGAGTCGGCCATCGCGACTGTCGTAGACTTGGACAGACTGACGGTTCCACGTCGCAGTTGCGATGAATCGACCGTCGGGAGAAAACTTGACCGCGAACACGTAATAATCGTGTTCCAAAGGTCCGAATAGTTGCTGTCCGGTTGAAAGTGACCAGACACAAACTGTGCAGTCTCTCGATCCGCTTGCGATTCTTGTCGAGTCCGACGAGATGTCCACTGCTCTCACCTCATTGCTGTGCTCTTTGAACTCGGTCACCATTTTGTGGTCTGTCGTGTTCCACACCGTCACTCGACCAGTCGTCGTCCCAGCCACGATCCACTTTCCGTCTCGTGAGACTGCAAGGTCGCAAACAAGACTTCCAGCGTCCATTGGCTTGCCCACTTCCTTGCCATCCGCCACTCTCCATCGTCGAATATTTCTTCCTGCGCTCACGATATGCTTCCCGTCGGGGAGAAACTTGACCGACCATATGTCATCTTGAACATCGATCTCGATCGGGTTCGCCTCTTGAACGATATTGGAAGCGATGATATTTCCACTCGACTCCTGTGGTTCCATCAGTCCCTCATTTTCCGTGGTCTTGGGTTCATTGTCTTTGCTCGCCGATGCACCCACCTGCTGTGATGTATGGAAGGGAGTTGGGCTGTCCATCCCACTCAGTCCTTTTTTTTTTGTCAGTTCACCAGCGCACCATGATCTTATCCATGTAATACTGGACTACTCACCGTCCGTCTTCGTCAGTCGCACCTTGGAAGACGTACTTGATAGGCTATGCTTGAGCGTGGTGCAGAGAATTCAAATATTCAACTTCGGAGCATCATCATATCACCGGACACTGGTTCCGAGTCGCTCTCACATTTAGTACCCGCGCCCTGAGCCAGCTAAATGTGAGAGCGAGTGTCTGGTGATATGATGATGCATCTAGTACATCCAGCACTTTCAATATATCCGTTATCATGATCATACCACTTTTCGACGAAGCAAGTATCAAAGCCTATCCATTGGCCACCGACTTCGAAACTGATTCTTTTTTTTTTCCACTCGCTTCCTCATTCCATGCTTCGGCGCTACCATTTCACTGCCACGCGTATCCGTATCAACACTTAAACGGACTCCCTGACATATCAATGTACGCATGACAAATCAACTTTCCATCACAACATTGAACATTCAAGTGGGAAGGGAAGCGAACAAGGTAGAGTTGACTCCATCGATCCAATGAGATATCTATTTCATTCTTCTACATTTTTGCGGGTTTACTCTCCTGCAGAGTGGTTGACGAGGTAACTTCCGAGCTGCCCAGATTCGATTGAAACTCAAGGAAGGTTGCTGTTTCCAGAAAGAACTGTCGTTTAACTCTCATTTTTGGCTCAGACTACTAGGAATGTTTCCGAGAGTCACTTCCACCTCAAAATGACGAGAGCATCAGCACAATACTAATGCTAATCCACCCAACAGAGAATCGCTCATAAACTTGATCTGCAAGACATTCAGCTGACAACTCTATGTACTATATCAATGTAGAATGAATGTGGAATGTTGATGGAATGCTAGAATGTATCCTGATATATGTACGTGTTAGGACAGAGGATGTGGTGTGTCGTTAATAACTTGAAGTAATAAAAACGTATAACCTGAATGATAAAGTTTAAGAGAACGCGTACTAGCACGAGCACGCTTTGCGATGTGAAGCCTCCCCGTTACTTGACGTACAACTCTGGAACCCAGACGTTCCTATAGTAATGAACAGAGAGCAGGACCAAGTCGGTCACGCGAATACCTTGCGCGTCAGGGTTCATGCTCCACCTCTCCCAACCAGGGGCGAGAGGATTTTTCTATAACACGACATGGATCAGAAAAAACAAGGACACGACCAAATGGAAAATAGGAATACAAGTACTCACACCAAAGCGTTTGTGAAAATCGTAGAGCAGGAGACAAATCTCCTGCGCGAACTGAGGACGCGTAACTGGATGTCCGTTCCAATGTGTGTCGACCCGCGCGTGCATTGGGTTGTTGCTGGTGGACGTGGGTACGAACCCCGGCCACTTGATGTACGAATGTCGGTCAGCATCCAAAATAACCAAAGGACCTTTGCATTAATGCTTACCTCCAGGTTCACTGCCGTCGACCTCCAACCATAGTGCTCGAATACATAATCGTCCGCGTCCTCAATCACCGCCTTATTCTTCAGAATGTCCTTCACGAGGACGCCAGGCAGACCGGGGCAAGTGAAAAATAGGATACCTGGGAAGCTTTCCATAGGGGGCTTGTAGAGCGGCGGACGAGGCACTTGTTCGATGCATTCCCCATTCAGGTAATAATACCTCGGCATGTCGGCGCACCTCGATGCAGGGTGGTACACAGGCAGGACGTTCATGGGTTCGTTCTAGAGCAGGCAGAAGAAAAGGTAAATATCAAGGGAGGACGAATGAGATGGCGGTTGGGAGAGTAGCTGTCGATGTTCCAGGAGAGCGCCTTTATACCCATTCCGTGTCCCAAAGACCTCAAAACAATGAGTGTCGCATCCAGGCCACAGCGCAGGCCAAAGCGTTTATACCCGTTCTGCGTCACTACGCGCAGCGTTCAACAGTAGGGACCATCTGAGCCTGCATAGTTCAATGCGAGCAACACACACCCTTTGGACGTCAAGTACATCTGGGCCGCACCCGAACACCCGAAACGGAAACAAAGAGAAGTCAGACAGAAACTAGGGTCATAATAAAATGTATACATACGACACCTCATGCACCCTGGGATCTGACTTTCACACAGAACGCGCTAGCAGCGAGCGCTGACTACGAATCGGGGAGAATCCGGGGGCGGGACGATTGCTGTCCAACAAGACCGTAGATGAGCGGTAGTGCAGGTAAGTGCTTGTTCAATCAATACATACCGACGTGGATCCAACTACATTATCGTCTACTGGCTCATGTTGCTAGCGATGGAACCACCCCTATGGATTAGAAAAGGGTTGTCGAGTGATCACATACATGACCTCAAAGATTCATGTGATTCCACCCTGGATCCACGGATGAACCAGAACAAGGCGCTGCGTCCCGAGCGAGCTGTCCTTGGTCTCGATCAGGACCTCTCCTAGAATCGGTGCCGTAGCACGATAAGCGTGAAGGCTCGAGTCTGATTCGGGTGCCCAGATAAAATGGGGACCGCGACACACCGTGACGCAAAGTAGAGAGATGATGCGCATAGTTGATGAACTATACGGCTTCCAGCTCAACGGGAAATGTCTTCGAGAACGGTAGAAGCCGTTGCAACGGTGGAATGACAGTTTTTCCTAAACAGGACCAAAGGTTTTTAGTACTTGACCTCACAATATGCGAAAACAGCTTGACCCTCGAATACCAACGCTCGTCACCAACAATGTCAAGAAGAATAATAGATCTTTCATAGTTTTGGTCGGTGACAAGGGGAGGGATCAGGTGTGTCTTGTCCAGCCCGAATGCGATCTGGTTGTTTACCAGGACGGATCAGATCGTAAATCTCCATTACTTGCTCTCTCAAGCTCGGGTATCTGCGCGTCCCTCGGTGCTATGGTGCTACAAGAAGGAACTGGGATTCACAACGTGAGTGGTATCTCCGTGTACCATTCGAGAGGAAGTGTCGTGGGTGAGCGACCCTCGTCAACTAACTTGACGCGGTTCTGTAGACACCGGAAAAAACGAGAAGAAAAGATAAAGCGTGATGTGAAACGAGGCATCAGGGAGCCCAACGAGCAAAACCCATTCGAGATCTTCGTTACCGTCACGGACATCCGATACACGTACTACAAAGAAACGCACAAAATTCTCGGAAACACTTACGGGATGTGCGTCTTGCAAGATTTCGAAGCCATCACGCCCAATTTGCTCGCCAGAACGATCGAGACGGTGGAGGGTGGTGGAATTGTAGTGTTGATGCTCAAGACAATGACGTCGCTCAGGCAATTGTACACGATGACTATGGTCAGTACGTTCGCTAATATTGTAACGAGCAAGATACATAGTCTCCTTACAGGATGTTCATGCACGTTACCGAACTTCGTCTCACGACGCCGTGATTGCTCGATTCAACGAACGTTTTATCCTGTCCTTGGGGTCCTGCGCGGATTGCTTAGTTTTGGACGATGAACTCAACGTACTTCCCATCTCCATGGGGAAGGACCTAGTGCCCATAGAGGAAGATCGTGGTAAAGGAAAGGTCGACGTCGAGCTCAAGGAGCTCAAGGATAGCTTAGCCGATACCAAGCCTATTGGAGACCTCGTCAAGCTCACTAAAACTACCGATCAAGCACAGGCCCTCCTCACTTTCGTGGAAGCCATAGCGGAAAAGACTCTTGCCTCCACCGTAACGCTCACCGCTGCTCGTGGGCGTGGCAAGTCTGCAGCTTTGGGCCTCGCAATCGCAGCCGCACTGGCGCACGGGTATTCAAACTTATTTGTGACGAGTCCGAGCCCGGAGAACTTGAAGACGTTGTTCGAGTTCGTCTTCAAGGGATTGGACGCCTTGGGATATGAAGAGCATCTGGACTACGACATATTCCAGAGCACGAACCCCGATTTTAACAAGGCTATCGTTAGAGTCAACGTCTTCCGTCAGCATCGTCAAACTATACAGGTTGGTTCCATGCATTAATCAGCGTTGTCTCGCTCACATCTTGACAGTACATCCAACCCGAAGATGCCCATGTTTTGGGACAGGCTGAGCTCGTCATTATTGACGAGGCTGCGGCTATTCCACTTCCTCTCGTGCGCAACCTCCTAGGACCATACCTCGTATTCATGGCTTCGACTATCAACGGATACGAAGGCACTGGTCGCTCTCTTTCCCTCAAACTCATCCAACAATTGCGCGAAAGTACCAGACCTTCTCTTACTAAAGACGCCGCACAATACTCTTCTGTCGCGACCACGTCCACATCTCAAAAAACGACCGCTGGTCACACCAATGCACCTAAAACGCGCACGCTGCGGGAAATAAAGCTGGAAACACCCATACGTTATGGTACCGGAGACAAAATCGAAAGATGGTTGAACAGTGTCCTCTGCCTTGATGCTACCATCTCTTCCAAATCTGCTGTCGCTTCGGCTCAGGGATGCCCCCATCCGTCTACATGCGAGCTGTACTATGTCTCTCGGGATACACTGTTCAGTTATCATCCCGCTTCCGAGGTGTTCCTCCAGCGAATGATGGCACTGTACGTTGCTTCGCACTACAAAAACCAACCCAACGATCTCCAGCTCATGTCGGACGCCCCCGCACACCATCTATTTGTACTGCTCCCTCCCCTCAAAGACGACGAGTCGCATCTCCCGGAACCCCTGGTTGTGCTGCAGGTCGCGCTCGAAGGCAACATCAGTAAAGCTGCAATTATGGAAGGCCTGAGTAGGGGTTTGAGAGCAGGGGGAGATATGATTCCATGGATCATTGCGCAGCAGTTCCAGGAGAGCAAGTTTGGCATGTTGAGTGGCGCGCGAGTCGTCCGGATCGCGACACACCCTGACTACGCAAACGTGAGTAATACAATTTCCCTTGCTGTCTCGGACTCTTTGCCGTCACCCACACTCGTTGAGCCCCGGATTGGTGCCCGACCTGCAGGCATCGCTAAGAGGTGGTGGGGTAGAACGAGTGACGGTTCTGACAGAACCGTGTTTTGTTGAACGGGGCTAATATCATCATTTTTTTTTCTTTCACGCGCACACAGATGGGGTATGGCGCTCGCGCCCTCAAGGCTCTTAATTCGTTCTACAGCGGAGAATACTTCAACCTTTCGGAACAAGATCTTTCGGAGCCATCTTATCCCGATGTCACATTGATCGATCCTGTACGTCTGTTCGTCCGTCCGACTTTCGCTAATCCATCACCTGACTCGGCTTTGGATATGTCATCCGCTCCTCTTACGTCTCTTTCTCCCCCTCTCAAGAACACGGACCTTCATACCGATCATCCTACGATCCGCCCCGTAGATGCAATGCCACCGTTGCTCCAACGCTTGTCGGAGAGGAAACCAGAAAATTTGGATTACCTGGGTGTTTCGTATGGATTGACACCACAATTGTTGAGGTGCGCTGTCTTTTCCCTGACCTTGGGAATATGATGGATCAATGTACTCACATGTCGATCAAACAAACAGGTTCTGGAAACGCGCGGGCTTTGTTCCCCTTTATCTTCGGCAGACGCAGTCTGAGCTTACAGGTGAACATACATGTATGATGGTTCGAGGGCTGAACAGCTCTGCTGACAGCGATCTCGAGTGGCTGGGAGAGTTTGCAAAAGGTGAGTTGTGGGACCTTCTCATGAGCAAAGCCTTGTAATGACTGTATGACAGACTTTAGGAGACGCTTCCTCTCTCTGCTCTCTTTCAAATTCAGAGAGTTTGGGAGCGTGACCGCGCTCAGCATCCTCGAGGCTACTAACGCGGGAGTCAAGAAGGGTAGTGGTGATGATAATTCCTCCGTATCGCAAGGTAAGGTCATCTTCATTGATTGATCCGTACGCTCCAACCTCATCTTTCTCCTTGTCATTCCCCGATGATACAGTCGTCACCTCGACCGAACTTTCGTTCCTCGTGACGCCATTTGATCTCAAACGCCTCGATTCGTACGCTAACAACATGGTCGACTACCACGTCATCCTCGACCTCATGCCTCACGTCGCCTCTCTCTACTTTGATAAACGGCTCGGGGATGACCTTAGCCTGTCTGCTGTGCAAGCGTCGATACTTCTTGGCATGGGCCTCCAGAGAAAGTCCATCGAAGAAGTCGAGGTAAGTCTTCCTTGACGATACGAAAACCAGATTTTGATCGCCGACATAGAAAGAATTGTCACTGCCGGTCTCACAAGCGCTGGCGTTGTTCAACAAGCTGATCCGAAAGATCAGCAAGAAGTTGACGAACATCCAAAAGGAGGCGATCGGTGCGGACATACCTGTTGCACCCCCTCCACAGCTCAAACTGTCGACGGAATCACACGTGCGAGACGACGACGGAGCCAGGGACGACGGCGACGGGAGCAGTGGCGGAGAAGCCTTGACAAAACCATGGCAACCTATCGTAAGAAGTATCGAAGATGAGCTGGACGAAGAAGGGGACGAGGTGACGAGAGCGTTGCGGGAGAAGCAGCGTGCGATGATCGAGTCGCTTGATCTGAGCAAGTGAGTGGTGCCATATTATCTTCATATTTTTATCGCCATTGTTCGCTATTTGTATCTCCCGTTCCCTCGGGCTGACACCCCTTAAACTCCCTTTGGTAAATCAAAGGAAGCGATACCTTCGGATAAGTTCGACCATTCTTAAGGTCTTCTTTCTTCTTTATCATGGGTGGAGTTGTTTTAATGCGGCTTATTTATTTATTCATTGTGCTCGCTAGGTACGCCATAGACAACGCGAGCGCAGACTGGAGTACTGCAGAGACTCAAGTTGCAAAGTTGAAGACGCAGGCGAAAGCGGGGGCCGCGACTGTCGTGAGCGTAAAAAGTGCAGTCGGGGCTGGATTGGGACAGAAGCGAAAAGCGGAGGGTGGAGGGGAGGAAGGAGGGGGGAAGAAGCACACCCGGAGAGGGAAGAAGGCGAAACGATGACGATGAACTGAGGGCTGTACACCACCGCTCGCTGTCCAGGCTTTGATTGATTGATGGGCCAGCGGATGACTGTCACAGGGGGGGGTAGGTAATTCGACGGAATCAGAACCTTTTGGCGGGCGTGTTGCTTGTTGAGATATGCCTGATGGGCCAGTGGTTCATCAGGTATGATTAGTACTACCGACATTGTACCACCCGAAACCCACGAGTTATGATGGCCCATGGGGGCCTGTCATTCAAGTTATGGGGTTGACAGTAATGAGTAATCTTGCACATGGAGCACCTCCGAGTCAGTTGGTTTGTGTTGTTGCAGCATCGGCTGTTGAACAGACAGCTCATAAGTATCATGAGGTGTGGGCGCTAAGATACCTGTGCCACACATCACGATCATGATCATCCCGATGCCGGCGGTGTTGGGGGTGTCATAGTAGCCTGGGGTAACGAAAATGCGGTGATTCGGAAGGTTAGGCTGGGAAGTCTGTGTACCGTCATTCGCTTTTTATAAGTGTACTATGTACCTTGGCAAATCGCTAAGTGATGATTACACCGTATCACCATTTCTCGTACTAGATATGTAGTAAGTAGCCGGGCTTGCATTGGTTGGATAAGTTCCGTGGGTTTCTGGGGGCCTGGGGGCGTCTCAAACTGGTCCCGTGAAGAACTTGGAATGTAGCTCAGTCTTTTGAGGCATTTCTTTCGCATGGCCTCAGAATTTCAGACACGGTCTCACCTGTTTCAAGTACATTTTTGCTTGTTGCGGGGGTTGTCAAGTGTCGAAACGGTCCGTCGGCGTTTCAAGTTGATGCAGTCAAACGGGGTAGATCGGGAGGAATTTCCTCAATCTAGAGGTTGAAAGTCTTTCCAAAAGTTGAATATTATGATGGGATCCGAACGTGACGCACCGGTATCCGATATTTATCGCGGGGGATGGAGTCACAGGACTCATCCCGCACTGTCAGCCCCACCCTTGTCATATGGATTTCGGACTGTCGGAAAAATCTAGGCACCATTAGACATCATTGTATGTAATTGTAATGGGGTATTTTCGGCTGGCGCATGGTAATGCATCGCCATGGGGGGAATAATTAATTACAATGCTTTGTCATCCAAGGGTCATGTGTACAATGCGAGCGAAATGTGAGGGTCACATTGCCATGTCTGGTAATGCCCAGGCACTGTTATGCCATACAAATTAAATTATTATGCACCACCGCCATTGCAATGCAGTTGTCATGTCGGTTGCAGATAGTCATCCTTGCTATCATTTTAATCCATAAATTCCATACCAATGTCATTTCAAGTGGGTAGACAGTACTGTAGTAGCATTGTATTCATATTTTATTTTACATTTTATAGCTATGATTCAGTCCTCCAGGTCGCGTCCTCGTCCTCATCGTTGCTGTTGCAACGCCGCCGAGTCGTCGACGTCGTTGTCATCTCACTCACATCGTCGACGCGCCGTCCGTTGATGCGTCGTGTCGGCGTGGACGGGTCCTGGCACGTCGTCGTCGTGTCGTGTCGCATCCGATGCATCGTGTTGTACCAACGTCATGTCGTCATCGTCCCCACCCGCATCGTCGTCGCGTTGCCAGTTGGCATCGTACCGGCATCACATTGTTTTTGTCGTCGTTGTCTTCATCCTGCTCTTCCTTGTCGCTGTCGTCGTGTCATCATGTCGTCGCGTTGTTGTTGTCGCATCGATGACACGTTCATCGTCGCCTGAGAGGGAGGAAGGGAGGGAGAGGGAGAGGGAGACGTCCTTGTCGCGATGCCGTCGACCTCGTCGTGTTGTCATCATGTTGCTGCCTGCTGGGGAGAGGACGGGAGATGTAAGAGGGAGAGAGGGAGTTGAAGAGGGAGATGACGCACCGTCCTCGTCGTGATGCCGTCGTGTTACTGCCTGCTGGGGAGAGAGGATGGGGGATGTGAGAGGGAGAGGGAGACGAAGAGGGAGATGACGCACTGTCCTCGTCGCAATGCCGTCGACCTCGTCGTGTTGTCCTCATGTTGCTGCCTGCTGGGGAGAGAGGACGGGAGATGCAAAAGGGAGAGGGAGACAACGTACCATCCTCGTCGCGATGCCGTCGACAGTCTGTCTTGCTGCCTGCTGGGGAGAGGACGAGAGATGCGAGAGGGAGAGGACGCACCCGCACCGTCCTCGTCGCGATGTCGTCGTCATTGCTGCCTGCTGGGGATAGAGGACTGGGGGATGGAAGAGGGTGAGGGTGAGGGTGAGGGTGAAGAACGCACCTTCGAGTCGTCCTTGTCATCTCGTCGAGACGTTGTCGTCGCTTCGAGTTAAGTCGCGTCGTTGTCGTCACGATGTCGTCGTCGTCGAGTCACCGTCGATTGTCAGCATCGTCAGTACCTCATTGACAAATGTGGTACCCGTTATGGGTGGCAAAATCGCAACCTGTGAGCGTACCGGTGGTAAATAGAGGGTCCAAGCGCAAATGCCCCGGGGTACACAGGTAGCGTGCGTTTGCCTAAATTTTAATTGTCAGTGGTTACTGTAACAGTCTAAGAGCATATCAATGTCTATTACCTTAGATTTGAGGCAAACGTCAGTGGAACGCATCCAAATTGGCCATTGTGATGGCGGGTGTTGATGACAATGATGGTGTCAATGGTAGTGCAAGTAGTAGTAAAAAAGAAAGAAATAAGCGAGTCGTAATGACACGTCACAGTCATTATTATTGTTTTATCTAAATTATTATGTTATTTAGTCATCACCTAATCCGGAAATACCATTAAACTGTATGTCGCCGAGGTTTAATTTGAATCTGACTCAGATTCAGACATGTCAACGACTTGGACTCAAATGAGCAAACTCTCAGTGAATCAAATATACTAGCATCAAGTTGTTTCCAATTAAATTTATGTACAGAATGTGTGTTGAAATACAGATGGATAACCAAATCAGGTTTGCTTTGCTCTGGACCGGGTAGCCCTCCCTGGACCGGCTGCAGCCTTGCCTTTCTTCTGCAGGGTACTACGAGTCTTTGCAGATGGTACACTCACCAAGGCTGGGACAACAACAGGCGTAACAATAGGAGCATCATCAGCAGTACCAGAGGATGACTCAGACTGAGACCTAATGGAGAGACCGGCAAGAGGAATGTGTAGCTGTGAAATAGCTGATGGCGACATGGTAGTCCTCTGAGGATCTGTACCAGCCTGCATGAAAATACTATCTGGGTGCGGATTAGGTGAAAAAGGGGCAGAAACAGCAACATTTTGTCCAGTGGTACGCATGCTGGAAATGGACTGGGCAATGCCGATGGCAGGAGCGCTCCGAGCATCTAGGGGTCTGGACTCGGAAGTGGTGATGGTGGATTGGGTCCGATGGTTGAAAGACGGCGGGCTTTCACCAGAAGGGATTTCGATCGGAACATCGACAGGTTCACGTCTGCCATGATCTGCTAATTGCGCCATGATATCATCTTCCCAGCGGACGGCCTGCACTTCTGTATCAGTTTCAGAGGGCGCCTGCTGGGATACGTTTCGTCCTGACGTGCCAAACACAGCCTCATTGAAGTGATTTACAACTTCCTGCGCCCATTCTTTGTTATCGGGTTTGCGGAGCATCTCGATATACAATTCATAGTCCTTTTCATATGGGATTTTCGTCAGGCCACCAGTAGCTGAGAATTCCTCATCGCCCGAGAGAAGAAAACGAGCCTAGATTTAACAACATAGAAGTCAATAAAAACAGTATCATGGAATAATGTTAGACGAACTTACGAATATGCAACAAGTTGCAATCATCCCCTCCGTCGTCGTCGTCGCACCCAGTTTCTTCCCTCTTCCTGGTGGACCGCCAGCCTTTTTCCCCGTGAGAACACCCTTCCCATAAAAAAGGACACGGGCCATCTAATTTACCAAGTTAATTATGAGGGATCAAAGTATTAGATATTAATCCACCCACCTGTGTCAGTACCACGCTCTTGAATAAACCTTGAACGTCCATCTTGTTCGGGTCTTGAAATAGGATTGGTGCAAGAGGCGTATATGGGTCGTCTGGGTTCTGTGGGTTTCGCTTGAGGAGCGACAAGAATGCGAGATCGTTTGCTCGCTTTCTCCGATCTCCCAGAGACATCGGATCAAGAGCCGGAGTCAAATGTGCGAATATCCGCACGGCAGAGTCTTTGATCGGTTTCAGAATGTTTGCGCGCTCGGTATTGACAGTCGACGTGAACTGTATAAACCGATCAGTATCAATAGTCGGCGCCATCCTGATATAGACTTACCAATTGCTCAAACTTGTCATACTTTATGGCCTGCGCTTGCACATCAGCGGGTAGCAAAAGGTAAATCTCCGCGTTGTAAGCAGCTGTTCTGGCTGCGGTACTACGATAGCGCAATGGATTGTTGAAATCAAAGTTGGTGCGACACGCGCTCAGCGGGAAAACACCACTAGGGACCCAAAGGTGGTAAAAAAAGGCATATTTCTTCGCCACAAGAATAATGGAAGCATCCAAAGGGCTGGACGCCATGGATTTGAGGGCCCGAGTCCGAGTCCGGGGTGCCAACTGGCCTTGTAAGTTGTTATGCTGATTCCTTAGCTCGACGAGCTGGTCCCGCATGCGCGTAAAGGCCATTTGGGCAGCCCCCAATGCCTGGAATTACTGAATCAATTCTACTTGAAAGTTGGAAACGCACTGACAACTTACCTGGCGTAACTCAGCTGGAGTCGCATCCGCAGCAGGCTGCGCCATGATACGCCCCACCTCTGCAAGTTCCCTATGTTCGTCAACATGCAAACCTGCGACGTCAACCCTGCAATTGGCCGGGTGAACGTCAGCAATACCTTCGTCACCGTCGGTGTTCTCGATGTCGGATTCGTCCAGAACCACATCGAGTTCGGCTGTGAAGTCTTCGAAACGGGACATAGCTAGGAAGGGAATCAGAGGACGAGGGTGAGACAGGCTGCACAGAAAATGACGGACTGGGCGCTGGCCTTTTAAATGGCAGACATTGAGGCGAACAAGAATCGGAGCGAACCGGGTCAAATGTTGCACCGCCGTCACAACGAGGCATTTTACATCAACTTATCGGTTGTTGGAAAGGCCCGCCTCTGTTCACACGGCGGTCAGGTAAGATGAGGTCAAAAACCTGTGATTAAGTGATTAAGAACTTACCGGTGACATTACCGACTGACTGATGCCGCAATTTTTAATTGGGCTCAGGCAAGACTTTCATATGCTAGTAGGATGCAGGAATTGATAAAACGGCTAGGAAGTTGATTAAGTGGACTGAAATCTGCTTAGTGTTGGGGTAATGAGCGAGTCGGACCAATGAAAACTCAACGACTGCAAACTTGATGATCTGGCTGACCACTCACGAGCAGCATGACACCGTCTTCCACATCTCTGTCCCATCAAATTGCTTCCTGTGATATTGTACCCACCAACCGCTCCATCCGAGTCACATTCCTCATCACAGACAACATGCTCACTTCCAACGCAGACGATGTTCGCATGCGACTAGGCGTCGGTGACGATTGTACAGATCCGGACCCATCGCGGCTCTCCACAAGCGACAACAATGGCTCGTTCCTCCAACCGAGCACAGACACAGACACCGCTTTTCAAACGCACAAAGCGAGCATGGCCACGACCAGCTGCAGCGTGGGTATATACAACTGATGATACCACTGGATCGCACAAGGCAGAAATGAATCTTGATCTATGAATGCATGAGCCAAAGTGCACGTCATCGACCGTGATGACGACAAAACTCACCCATAAATGACTGATCCTCGTCTAGCCTCGTATCCAACAACTCGCACTGTGACAAGATCAGGAGGATCTTGCGCCTCCAACAACCGCTCCACTCTGCACCCGATCGTGTATGCGCCATGCACGTAAACAAGTACACGTACAACGGGTTCAAACCGTCTGTGCCATCCATCAGTCCAGTCCAGACCCGAAAAACAACTAACCGCACCCGGATCAGGCTTCACGCACTGCAGATGTATCTCTGCCTCCTTCAACCCCCTCACGAAATTCGTCAAGACGCCATACCACACCAACTTGAATGATCCCAACAACACACACGATGCGTCACGGTCCCCGCGACTCCACAAATGTGCCAGCGAATCAAGCAGCATGAGCACACCTCCATTCAGGGATATTGTTCCCACGAACCGCTGCATCATGTTCTTCATCATGGACAACGTGCTCGCTTCCAATGCAGACGAGGTGTGCACGTGTGCACTGGCAGGCATCGGCGACGACCGCGTAGACCCACACCCACCGTGGCTCTCCGCCAGCGACAACGATAGCTCATCCCTCGATCCGAGCGCAGACACTGACAACACCATCGACCGCTTCCCAAAGGCATTGAAGAGCCTGAGGAGAAGGTTAGAAACTGTTGATCAGGCAAGCATACGGGCTGCCACGTACCAACTCCGAACGGTTATTGTCCAACACACACTTGAGCAGGCTCCAAAGAAGTCCAAACAGGCGCTCGTTAGACAATAAACCTGCATTGATGCCGCCCCTGGCAACTTGGTGCGATGCAAGGCATAGGCGATGATGTGGGGGAGTTTCGCGGTCGAATTGGAAGAGGAGGGTACTCCGGACGCGCAAAGCGACGGGTAATGAAATGACCATAGTATAGCTTGGATGTTTGCTCGTGGCCGTAGAAGGGGTCCTGCCTGTAGATGAAGCATGACTTGATGCGGTCGGTCCTTGCGCAAATTCGTAGTCATAGATAGAATGGCCTCGGAAAGCAAGACAGCCGTCCCATAAGCGATGAAGTGGGGGAGTTTCACAGTTCAAGTTGAGTTGGAAGAGGGCCCGGGGAGGATACTCTGGATGCGCAAAGCGACGGGTAATGAAACGACCATATAGCTTGGATGTTTGCTCATGGCCATAGAAGGGGTCCTGCCTGCAGATGAAGCACGACTTGATGCGGTCGGTCCTCGCGCAATATCATGGTCGTAGATAGAATGACCACGGTCCATGGCAGAAAGCAAGACGGCCTGTCCCTTGTGTTGAACGTCGGAGTGCACGATCCCAGGTAACACGTGCAGCAGGTCGAACGACATGTTTTCCCA
Source organism: Leccinellum luteum (assembly GCA_038091855.1). Classification (NCBI taxonomy): domain Eukaryota; kingdom Fungi; phylum Basidiomycota; class Agaricomycetes; order Boletales; family Boletaceae; genus Leccinellum; species Leccinellum luteum. The sequence goes on along the minus strand of JBBPPG010000058.1, from coordinate 33,452 downwards.
TCGATTGAGGCAGTCGGTGGAAGCATTTCGTGAGCGTCATGTCCAGCAGTCGACGCCATGCCTCGTAGCCGGTCGCGACCGCATGCGCCACTTGTCGTCTGTGGTTCTCGATCGCACAACTCTCCAGAATATAGCCCGTCTCCATGTTCAGCTTGTCCGCCTGAGCCGTCGTCATGATACAACCTTGCAAATGCAGCGTCTGGCATGCGGTCGTGAGGAGTGATAACAATGGCAACTGATCGACCACCTCGCACCCCGTCGTGTCGACGTGCATGCACGTCTGCAAGTTCAGTGACCCGAGATACTTGAGGTCGATGGCCGTCATCGTGAGCGAGTCAGACCAATCGAAACTCAACGACTGCACCAGTTCAATGATCCGCAGGTGCGACTGACCCATCTCCCTAAACGGCTGCACCCCCATCCCCATCTCATCCACCCAATCCACTTTACCTGCGTCCGTCCCATATAGAATTTGTAGAATCTCCAACATGCCCTTGTGATGGCCCTTGTTCGTCAACACATGCAAATCCAGCGCCACCAGGTCCAATATCCGAGAGCGCAGGTCAATAAATGCATGGAGCGTCAGCACGCACGACCCATCATGATACAAAACTTCAATGAACGGCTCTTGCGTCGCCTCTGGAACCTTAGACGGAATCACCGCGAGATGGCGCATGAAAAAGTCTTCCCATGTACACAGATAGTGCATCGTCATGTCAGATGCACGAGGGTGCATGCAGAGCTAGTGGATGATGTGATAACACCGTCACTCGCTAGTAAGAGCAGGTAAGATGTTGAAAAGCGGTTCCGCGTGCATGGTCACCCCCTGTGCCCTGCATGCACCTTGCCTATCTTTGTCCTTGGATCGCATTCGCGGCACGCCCACATTGACAACGTCGAGAATGACGTGCGCACACGTCCAGCGCGCGCCGATTGCATGTGGGTCTTGGATCTGATACTCGCTTTCTGTGCCACCAAACAGGAGGAAGTGGCCAACGTTGGGGTATATAGTCCCAGCTTCCGTATTGCGAACTAAAAGGTCGAGGATCGTGATCCTTACGGCTTGACCAAGCGGTTCCTGGCACTCTCAGTCCGCCGCACCAGCACCCATGATTTGCTCGGCAAGCGTTTCGGACGCATCGACGTCGTCCAGGGACTCGATGTCCAGCAGCTGCCTAAACCCGCTGAGGATACGTTCGGAATCCGAGCTGCGTTTGATGAGCGTGAGCAGACTCGTGACGGACGTCAATGAAGAAAGTTGAGATAAAATCTTGACGGAGAGATAGACGAGCTTGGGATAGGCTGGGTACACGACGTATGCTGCAATCGCAGGGATATACTTGGTGCCATACGCCAGCGCTTGGTTGAACCGCGTGTAAAACGAGCGCGAATGCACGGTCCCCACAAATGGCGCACTGTCGAATTTGGACAGGATGGGGACCAGCACTGGCAGTGTTGGAATGGCACGGAATTGGGTGTTTGAAGAGATGGCGAGACTCCTTTTCTGCACTAGCATCGTCGTAGGGCCCAGTTGGGCCCAGCGTCGCGCTTGAGGCAGGGGGGGAGGGCTTAGCTCTCAGGCTTCGGTGGAGTGGGGCCATGGGGGCATACATTGTGGAGGCTGCTGAGTAGGTGGGAGTGGGGGTTATGAGGTGGCAAGTGAACCAGATCTGCCAAATGATGTGGTGAGAGATTGCTGAGGAGGTTGGTTGGCGCATTGATTTGATGTGGTCCGAAGCCCATTGACATGACTCGAGGAAATGTTGGGGTATACGGTCCCAGCTTCCATGTTTCGAACGAGAAGGTCGAGGATCGCGATCCTGATGGCTTGATCCAGGGGTTCTTGGCTCTCTTCAAGTTGATCCGCCACACTAGCACCCGTGATTCAAGTTTGCTCGGCCAGCATTTCAGACGCATCAACGTCGTCCAGGGATTCGACATCTAGCAATTGCCTAGACCCACTGAGGATACGCTCCGAGTCCGAACTGCGTTCGATGAGCATGAGCAAACTTGTGATGGATGTCAACGAAGAGAGCTGAGACATGATCTTGATGGAGAGCAAGACGAGCTCTGGGTAGGCTGGGTACACAACGTACGCTGCGATCACAGGGATATATTTGGTGCCATACGCCCAGGCCAGCGCTTGGTCGAACTGCGTGTAAAATGAGCGCGAATGCACGGTCCCCACGAATGGCGCACTGTCAAATTCAGATAACTTGAAGATGGGGACCAGCACGTCGAGGAAGACGTCTTGAATCTCCAGCACTCGGTGGATGATCCGAAGCACGCAAATGATCGTCAACAAAAAGAATGGCTCTTCAGATGGGAGCTTGCGCTCAAAACCTTCGATGCCGTCGACGATGTAGGACAGGATGGTAGACTGGAGGTGTGACTTGGAGTTCATGAGCAGCCGAGTGAGCACTTCAATTCCGGGATGAATGAGCAACAGGATGACGGTCTCTCGCTTCAACGACCCGTCTTCGCTTCCCCGGACGAGGTTCTCGATCACCCGACCAGCATTGGGATGGTGCGAAATTTGACGTAGACTACTGCCCGATATCGAGCATTATAGTAGATAGTTCCTTGAATATGTGGTGAGCGACTTGAGATAAAGACGAGTGTACAATAAAGGCGATACCTGGTGATCTGAATCACAATGCCGGATTCCCAGACAGTCTTAGACTTGGCTATGAGATCCTCGATACCAGGAGGGGGGTGGCTGACGACTCAGATGCTGGAGATGTTGATACTACTCCGTGTCTGAGTCTACTCGAAGATAGTGGTGTCGAAAATGTGGGACACAGTCTGACATTGGGGGCTGGGACCTGGACAAGGCTTTGGAGGCATACGAGGGCGATAGGCTGGAGCCCGGTGTAGCAGTGAATGGGCTGGCAGTGGAAGGTGGTGGACTCGCGACGCCGTCGTCGATGGGAATTTGACGGTCAAAATATTATTATGTCATTAAAGTGGGATTATTATACAGTCTGACTCTAATTATAATTTACTAAGGCGACAAAGACCTTGAGCGTCATGAGGTGCTTTACTCAATCAAGGTGGTCGATGAGCAGTGCTGCATCCAATGCAAGGGAACGGAGGGTCGACCGTGAGATGCTGCTGAAGAGCAAGTGACATTGCCTAGCCAAGATACAGTGTGAGTACTACCGGCGAGATGCCCATTCCTTCATACGGAGGAACATGTCTCCATCTATGTGATCTACCACTAAATATTCGTCTTTGTGTTTTGGGTCAGGGTATAGTAACGCGCCCCGTACAATTGACCGGATGGGAATGAACATTGATGCTGCTTGGGGACGTGCTTTTACTCGCGTGATCTTGAAGGTTTCATCAAATGATTTCCGAGCTGGGCTGATATTGGCTGTAAAAGGTCGGACAAGAGCAAAGTCGTAAGTGCCGAATGGAGGGATACTGCAAGAGAACATGAACACAAGACGAGCAAAAGAAAACTCGTCTGGTGAACTCTGAAAGATGAGGCTATCGTAACGTGGTTTTCCATGGAACATGGGGTTGCAACGAAGGTGGTCGGTCACTTGTCGCCAGTCCATCTTGGATTCATAGTGCACCTTGAGATACTTATGCTCCTGCAACTGCCCGCCGAGGAAAGAGTGAGATAAATAATAATAATGGTGGGCGGTTTAGTGAAACCAACCTGGAACGTCTCAGGGAACGAGATCATGTCCCATGAGTTAGGATCACGTTCAAGATACACCGGAAGGCATTGGTTAACGAAAGTAGTAAGTTTCCTGTTAAAATTCCCAAACGCCGGGTCTGAATGATGGTTGTGTACAATCTGCTGGATGGTCTTTGGCGGGCACGGTGCGCCGAGCTTAACATGCCCTTCAAAACTCGTGAGGATGTCCATATTGTCATTATGGTTATTAGCATCAGCCTCATCTTTGTGAGCACTTTGTTCACTGGCGCGCTGAGATTCGGCATCTATTCGACCACGAATAAGTTTCATGGCCAAACGATGGTGGTCAACTCGGAGAACCTAGCAGGAGCATTAGCAGATAGTGCAGTCTAGGATTGAATATCAGCATACATACTTGAACTGCAACATCCTTCCCATTAGAACGGTCCTGGTAGGCATCTTTGAGGGCACCGTGCATCTTCTCGTTTGGCTTTGTGCTGTAGTTACGCGTCACTCCTTTGCGTCGGATGTCTTGTACAACGTGTTTCCAAAGATGTATCTTAGGAAAGTTCCAGTCTGTCTTGAGGTATTCTGAGAGATTGCCATTGGATACGCGTGAGATGTACTCCTAAGGAATACAGTATACGGATCAACACATAAGTCATGTGATGTCAGAACGTACCTTGAGTTCATTTCCAAAACATAGCAATTCTGCTTCGATCATCTGAAGCGTCTTCTCAGTATGAACATTTAGTCCAATGAGACTAGCTAGCTCAAGGTAGCTACATAACAACCGCAGGAACTGGTGGCCTTCCCGGCTTACGTTATCTGTTAAAACGTTCAACGCTGCATAGAATACTTGCTGTCGTTAAATTGTAGTGATTAGTACATGTGTTTGGCATAAACGAGCAAAAGCATACTCGTGCCAGATCCTGCAATTTGCTCCCATCACTGAAGCTTATGTGTAGGACACCTGTGAAGTGCACAAGATTGCGCCACACCGGAAATGAATCAAGCCTATCAAATCAATCGGGTGAACAGGTCAATCAGGAAGAGAAACGATGCCAGATTGCTCACATATCCTCAAGCTCCTGTGCATGCTTGCGCGGCAGCTTATCGAGCAGGATCTTGAGTTGTTCAAGTAAGTGGTATCCCCAGATACCGAGATATAGATAATGAAGGTCATCGAAGCTAGCTGCTTCTTCTGGGTCCGAATGAGCAACTTTTCGGAAAACATTCTGGAGTTTATTTCACACAACGAACTAAGCAGGGAAAGTATAAGACTAGAATTTACCTCAACCGGTCGAAGACCAAGCAATTTCAGGATCGCATCACCTTCTGACTTGCTTTGCTGGTAGCAGGCAAGTGCATCCTTCGCCTGATCTGCAGTTCGTGCTGGGAATGTCTTGGATAGATCCGCTAACTCCTCGAGAGGAGCAAGGCAAACGGGACAGGGGCATTTGCTTCTTGTACCACGAAGCAAACACATTATACACCTAAACAAAACTAAATTAATTCTCTGTAATCACGGATTTGACGGACTTACAGCTCTTCATAATCAGCAGACAAGATCAAAATTATTGGAAAGAGCCACCTAGTAATCTTGTCAAAACATAAATGGCAAAACCCTGACTTTGAGAGTTCCGGAAGCTTGTCGAGGATACGAAGAAATGCTTCATGCCATACGACACGCTTGAAATTTGTGTATGTGAGTTTACCTTCGTCTTTGGCAGATTCCGGAACCTGTGTGTTAAACAATCATTACATTGGTGTCACTGTCTGCATGTGTGATTCAGTGTGAAACCGAGACGTCAACTTACAATAGGTAACCATCCTACGACACAGCCACCACCATACCGTTCTCCATTTCTGATATCTGTCGGCAAATTCGCACAGCGGGCGACAACGGGATAACCTTTAACAGTCCCGTGAGACGACAAGCGCGTTTTGTCTGCATAAAGGATGAAGCAAAATGGAACAGCATTTGCAACACCATCAGTAGGTAAACGCGACTAGATTGAATATTACACGTTTAATTTACTATTGAACCGGCGGTGGACTGGCAATACAGACAAAAATACAACGTACTTGAATCTCCCACCAACGGTCGCCTGTCCATGGTTCAGTGTAGAACCGCTCGTACTCATTTCCATTGTATTTGAAGAGTCGTTGGGCATCCCAAATGAAATAAGGTGCAAGCAAGGGATTGGACAACAGGTCCAGAGCCCAATCCCACAATGGGCGGGCATACACCGGGAATGTTCTGTCTTCTCCCTGATAAACAACGACTATATCATGTCGAACAAACTAAGAATGGATTTTAATGAACAAATTATTATGATCAAACGAGATCTCACCGGCGTCAGTTGTGCCGCAGCCTTATCCCATGCACGTCGGAGATCAAGCTCGTTTTGAAGTGTAACTTTTGCCTTGCCTTGAGTGACACGTGAAATAAGAGTCAGTAAAGCATCAACGTGCGAGGCATTGAGTCCGGCCTGGAGGGCAATCTCCGAAAACATGTAGTCGCCCTCTTCAACAAACGGGCGCCAAGGCTGACTATCGGCGGCAGGGGCTGTGTCAAATAGGTCCCGACTGCCGAACGATTCCTGTTGCTCGAAAAGTGGTGGACGATGGCTGCGCGGATGAAATTCCGTTTTGAAATCGGATGGCTTTTCGGGAGATGGAGATCGGCTGCTGTGGCCAACTTGAATACTTCTCACAGAGTCACGGTCTGTGTCACCAGCAATGTGATCTTGAACAACATTTTTGTAGCGCCATCCTATTAGAATACAATAGTATACTACACACTCACCATCATGTTCATCATGAACACTTGGTTCGCGCATGGCATAGTCCGAGTCCTCAGGCTCATTTCCAGTTGGTGGGAATTCGGGAGACCAGCGGGAGGCATCACCAACAGGTGATGAAACTGAAGTGCGATAATGGTAGAGTCCAGTCAGTCACTAATGATACAGATAGCCAGTGAACGAACTCACCAATCGGCTCTGAAGGGCCGGCTTCTGCGCCCGTTGAATGCACAAAGTGTCCTGAAATACTATCATATGCGGCTTCCGCCCGCAACTCTTTTGCTGATCCAGAAAGCAATCAATAAAGTAAAGTAAATAATCTAAACTTGAAGTCATTACACGTACCTTGTTCCAGGTCTCTGACATACTCCTTGGTACACTCAACACGTTGTCGCTCCTTTTCTTTGCGCCTCGAGCAGTGCAGTTCATGGGTCTTAAAACCCTGCGGCTTATTGAATTTGATCCCACAGAATCGACATTCAAGTTGCACTGACACTGTGGCTGTTTTCTGAACTCGTTTGTACTTTCGACGATCCGGTGCCATAGTTGAGGGGAGCTCGACGGAGGTCAAATGGAAGCACAAGTCAAGGGTGCGCCGTGGTAATGCTTCTTGATGACTAACGGCGACGCGCCATGCCATGACTATGAATCACGTGGCATTATCTCATCTCGGCTGCCATCATAATGGCATTACCATATCCGTTATCATGCCCTTGGCATCATTGACATGGGGCTACACATTTTTCCGACATTAAGTATCCCTATATAAAGGCAACACGCGGAAGTCTACACGAGTCATTTTCGTCCTATTTTCATGTAGGCGAAATCAGTCCCCATACACCTGATTCCGTCGAGATGTCCTGCTGAACTGGTAACGGAGCAGAGTTCTTTCTCGTCAATGAACTAATTTATAAAAACGGAAATATCTTTCCTGACGAGTCAAGGGCACGGTAACGCGCCTAAAAATATGTTGGCGCCCTGCAAAACTGGCTTTGCTGCAATCGATGCAGCGATATTACAGAAGCATCGCCAGGTTTCGCGACGCCCGCAATACCTTTCCACCATTCTTCCGCCGACTTTTGGACATTGGCTCCGAGTATCACGACAATCTAGGGCGAAAGGTCGCCGCCGCCGTAGGTGAGGTTGAAATGTTCCCATTGCGATTTGACCTCCAGACTTTCTTGAGCCTGTTTCTGCACACAGAATACGAGTAGGTTGGCTCCGCTTTAACGACCATGCGCATATGCCCTTCTTCGTCTCGTCCTTGCCTTTAAATCGTGTCTCTTTCTGCGGAACCTCGCCTAGTAGTGGATGCGGAATGGGCGCTCCGGAGTGCATCTCATACCGACATTGAATGGAAGCAGACAGGGTTGTAAAAGTTCATCCGCCTGGTGAGAGTCCTACTCATAGATATGTATACAGGGTTGTGGAGCGTGACAGAGCGCTTAATAGCCCTATGAGGGTCTGCAGTGAGGCATCGCACAGGCTACACGATCATCATGTCCGTCCCTCGCCGGAGACAACATGGCATGGAATATCGGAAAATACCGTGTCAACCCAGCTGCGTCCACCTGGCGTCCCATTGCTCGGTGCGAGATTTCCCGTGATCGTATTCATGGTAAGTACTATTCTTGATATCCTTCATTTTTCCCGTAGAATGGGATTTTCCATAGAGGGCTCGAGCGTTGTCACCCAATTATAGTTGTCGAAATACATCTGCAGATCGAGACACCAACTGTCTCCCGTTCTTCAACCACCGTGTATCCATGTATCCATCTTGATTCTGGAGCCTCGTGACGACAAGACAAATAGAGACTGTCTTCCTGCAGATTGCGGATTAAAAGATGTGGTAATTTGTGAGCAGTGCGGTCCATATTCGTGTCCCTCGCACGCAGTAGATGAGCAAGTCGATGCCGCTCGCCTTGAACAAGTTCAGGAGGAGTTGTTCCACGTACGCCTCCGTTTTTTCGGCAAGAACAGTTCCCTGAGTACCTTCCCCTAACCTTGCGGTATCCCATAATGTAAATTGCTTGTCATCTATAAGACAGTGTTCATCCCAGAGGCCCTCCTGGATATTCTCTTGTCGGTAATTTGGTTGATAGGAGAACCACAATGCAAGGTCTTCCGACAAGAGACTCAAGTAAGGCTTCCTCTCTCACCTCCACCACGTCGCTCGTCCGCCTTGCAACGCTTTCAGCCCACCCACCCGCCACCCGCCACGCTCCATTTCCCATTTCAGCTCCTTGCCGCTGACTCTCTTGGGGTCCGGAGCGCGATCCCGATTCCCGGGTCTACGCGTCTGCGAGGTGTTCCCACCACCCTCGCAGCTCACGCCATACTCAGAAACTCGGGCTCTGTCCACATCCTCTCAGCCCCTTTCCTCCCACTCCTCCTAGCGCATGGAGCGACGTCCAAAGAGAGAGAACTCTTCTAAACGCCGGTTTCTCCAAAAATTACATTTTGGCCTCCTAGTTGTTGTGAAACCTTCCAAGGGGTTTCCTTTTCCGATCCCGATCTGGATGTTGCCTGTCGGTTGATGTTAGTGAGCACCATTGAATATTTAAGAAGGAACCGCACCTTTCTGAACACCATCAACCTATGATGAAGTCGAGTTCAAACGGTATGTTTACTCAGGGTTGAAAAAGATGGTTAGTAGTTAGAGCTTAGACGGTTCTTCGCCATGCAGAGCAACTACCCATACACATGCATGAAAGAACAGTTGTAGTATGCCGTGAAGAGCAAAAACGGCGTGCTTTCTTCATACAATGGGGCACAGGGGAACATCGAATATCGAGATGGCTGAGCCGCTGTTCGCTACACGCGGAACACCCGTTTAAACGTTTCACACCATGCTTTATCCACGACTTGCTATTCAACACAAGGGCTTCGTGGTCAGGTTGTAATTACCGCTGTACTTAGGCATTGGCGAGCACGGCAATATGTCCCTGACGTTATCATTTACTTAGGGTTAGATTCGACTTATCAACGTGGTCAAAAAAATGAGCATGATTTGGAGATAACGCACAACAATAGGCGCCGATACACGTTGTATAAAATGCGACGGATGTTCTTCTCTATGCGCAGCCCTCCAGTCTTGTGCCATCGTACTTTCTAGAGATACCACCTGAGCAGACAAACGTAGTGGTGGGCGACATGGTCTCCTATCATGGCGTTCAAAGTTCTTTCCGAAGTAACCTAGGTTTTCAGATGTCCCAAGAACCGCTGGCTCCTGCCCCACCTTACAAAAATCAGCGAAGTAGCACTCCCAATGTTCTCGTCTTCGGCGAGACAGGAGCTGGGAAGAGTTCCGTCATTAACCTCATTGCCGGGGAGCCACTCGCCGAAGTATCCTCTAGGGCAAATGGCTGCACGTTGGATGCCGCGTCGTACAACATGGTGCTCAGAGACAGCCAGGATGGTGGCTACCACATCCGTCTGTTCGACACGGTCGGCCTGAAGGAACCGAGCCTGAGCAGGGACGATTACTTCACCGCGATCCGGAAGGGGAATGCGCTGATCGGGCAACTCCAGCGCACGGGGGGAATCCGCCTCCTCATATTTTGCATCCGTGGAGGTAGGATCACCTCCGTCATGGAGAAAAACTATCTTCTGTTCCACGACATCCTATGTCAAAACCAGGTTCCAGTTGCGTTCGTGATCACCGGGATGGAGAACGAGCAGCCGATGGAGAACTGGTGGCAGAGGAATGGGGAGAGGTTCAAGCAGTCTAAGCTCTTTTGTTCCTCGCACGTTTGCGTCACAGCGACCCCCGGATTGAACAACGTCTACGCGAGCCAGTACGAGGAATCACAGGTGGCGATCCGCAGGATGCTTTTGAACCATCTGTCCACCGGGGTCTCTTGGCGACCCTCGGAACGCAAAAGCTGGTTCGTTCACCTGTCGAGTATGCTGTTGATAAATATCAGTGATCGCAGGAGGGCCCTCGCAGGACGGCTAGCTGAAAAAAATTGGGCGCAGCGTATGGAGAATGTTGTTCCCTGGACCACCAAGGAAGTAATCAGGATCGAACATCCGGATAGGGTGTATTCGATCGCGTTTCTCGCTGGCGGGAAGGAGGTCGTGAGCGGTGGCGAGGAGGGGAAGATTCGAAGATGGCGAATGGAAGATGGCATGGAGGTAGGGGTGCCAATGGATGCTGGAAGCACCGTGTATAATCTTGTCGTGTCACAAGACGGCAAGTGGATCGTGGCTGGGACGACAAGTGGTCAAGTTGTGGTGTGGAATTCGACGAGCTTCGAAAAGGTAAATGACTTTCAAGCACACGACGATTGGGTGCGTGCAGTGGATGTCTCAGGCGATGGGACGAAAATCGCGACGGGATCGTACACACTCAGTGTCTGGTCATTTCACACGGGCGAACGACTGCTCGGGCCGCTGAAACACGACAACAACTTGGTCGGAGTCAAGTTCTCTCCAGACGACAGATTCATCGCAACTGCCACGTGGTTTAGCGACTCTGTTCGGGTCTACGACAGTCTCGATGGCGATCTCCTCGCCGACTTTCCAATCGAAGTACGCTCGTCATTCAACGGATGCCTCGCCTGGACGGGCGATGGAAAGCGACTCTTTGCCTTATCCCACGCCAATGGCAACATCCTCTGTCTCGACGTGTCGTCCAAGAAGACGCTCTCGCAATGGTCCGTTGATAGCGACGGTGATCCATGGTATATCACACTAGCGTGCGACGACGCATGCGTGGCAGTCTCTGCCGCCTCGTCGGTCTCATTCTGGGACACTAAAACACATCAACGAATCGGACCTGTCATCGACCATCCCCATAATATCTGCTCTATGTCAATCTCGGCAAACTACGATATGATGGCTGCGGGTGACAAGACAATCATGCTCCGCAATCTTCATGATGTCCTGCCACTATCATACCTCAAGGATGTGAGTTATGTATTTTCAAATTACGTTCAAGTTATTTGGGTGCACTGTCCTGACGTCCAACGTACACCAGAAAGCACTTGTCGAATCCCAGTCGAACAGCAATGTTGACCTACTCGAGGTACAAATTTGTTCCTGTCTTTGTTTGAAACATGTCATCATGAGGCGCAGGTCGAGCTCTTACCCACAACGCTTACGACCGACGATCAGTTCAACTACGACGAGGTTCGTAATCAATTCATTTCAACTTTAATTACATGTTAACGTTGCGGAAGGCTCCCTCGCCGCCGTCGTCTGTTCATCATGAGGACCATGTGTCGCCGCCTGTCTCATCCCTCTCCACATCACAGCCTCCAGTCCACCTCATGACCTCCGTCCCAGAGATGCATTCGGAAACCCCAGAGATACGCTCAGAGAAGCATAACGATAGTGCGCCGCCGTCTCGATTCCTCCGGATTTTAGGAACGTGGATGAAAAGCATCCGAGAACTTGCAGTCCCTGAACCTCGTCGCCTTGCTGGAATTCAATCTAGGTCAGAAGAGAACGTGAATGTCTCGAACAGAGCATATTCGACCATAGCCGAAGGTCGCAGTCAACCAGTGAGTGCTTTGTGAAGTGAACCTGGTCTGTCTAAACTTTCATCTTAGCGAACGGTCAGAAAGGTTGGGGAACCGGTGAGTGTTCAAAGTTGTCCATTGAGCCTGTAGATGCTATTTTTTATCTTTCAGAAGAAGAAGAAGAAGAAGAAAGCCAAACCTCGTGTAGATGGAGACCGCGACCACCGTGGCACTAACACTGGAGGTCGTCCTCCGAATCCAGGGCCATCGAACGACGGGGCTCTTCCGTCAGATGTGCACAGAGGCCACTACTGCGGTACTAGCGCTGGACATCCTCCACATCTGCAACCATTGAGCGAGGTAGGTTGTCCGTTGGCGTCGATCACATAGTAGGAACTCATGTCGTGTCAGGCACAAAAGGGAAAAGATGCAGCTCAACCCTCAACTGGGAGGATTCGTTTTATTGTGTGTGCTTTCTTTGAGCATACATTGCGAGACTCACCGCAAGGATCAGCGAGAATCTGAAAATGCTACCCTTGCCGTCACATGTCCCACGTGGTTGTGTTGCTATTCGTCAGGAACGAAAGAGGGGTGATACTATAGGTATACTATGCGACATCTTTATTCACTGCGCTATATTGCGAGTGTGTGGTCAATGATCATGTCCTTGCGTCTTGTTGCGTCAATTCGGGTGCTGCAGGGGGCGTCCACGTTCGTGCTCCCCGGGACCTCAGTCGGTTCACTACAGGTGCACAGAGGAACCTCTCCAAGAAACAAAATGAGAAAAAGTTGGTGACCGCGGACAGCCGCTGTTCACAAAGTCTATTTTCCCGTGATGTCGTTCATCCTGGTCTTCGCTCATCAACAAGCCGGGTAAGGATTAGAACTTTTCGCAGTCCTTCCATCGATTTCGACGATATTACGAAAGCCTATTGGCGTGTGACGCAGATCTCTGCCGCTTGGATGTTTGTACATGGACGTCAACGACCCCTCCAGTATGCATCGCGTTAACCACTGACAAGCTATGAAGACATGACATGTTCGCGTCTGTTTGTATCCGACGGGTCGTCCGATTTCCTTCTCGGAGTATGTGACAGTCGCGGGGCAAGAGACGAAGCGGTGGAGCGACGATGTACATTGTGGATCCATGATGCATGAATACTCATCCAAAGCTTAGGGTTCATCTTGACAGCGCTCACAGGGTACAACGTTGAACTTGCCACTACACACATGTTTGAAAGGGAAATTCTGGAACGAGCGGAATTCATTTCGCGAGCGACCACAGACGATACGATGCGCCAACATTATTCATGTTTAGGCGATATCAACAACTTGCAAATAATGGCCATTCCTACACAGACCATAAACATGTGTCACTACTGGGCCCCCTCCACTCCCACTCTTCTTCGAAAGGCGCAGGATTCGCGTCCGTACCTTCCTGTCGCGCTTTCTCCTCCATCCAACTGACTGCCATTTCCGCTGTCAGCCGTTTCGACGGATCTTTACCACACAGGTTTTGAACGAAACTCCACATATCAGCAGAGATCTTCACCGGTAGTTGGTTGGATATAAGATCAACATGTACTTGCGTAGGCAACTTATCCGTGTAAACCTATGTATACTCGATCGGATGTGATTTCCAACGGCGAGAGCTGTCCACATACCACATAGATTGTACAACCCAACGCGTACATATCACACGCTCGCCTGTTCACCCTTCGTTTCGCATCCTCTGTCTTCGCACGAAGTAGCTCCGGAGCCATGTAGGAACGTGTGCCGCTAATGGCGAGCTGATTCGTAGCTGTTCGGAAATGTTCATCTGTATCGAAAACAGATACGAGCCCGAAGTCGGCAAGGCATGCATGTCCTTTGTTTGTGATCAGGATGTTTTGCTACAGGAAATTATGTCGACTTGACACAGGAAGCAGACATTGAACATACTGGTTTGATATCTCGGTGAGCGATGTGCGGCTTCATCGAGTGCAAGTAGTTCAAGCCCCTGACTACGTCCAATATCTGCGCAATCATGAGGTTATCCAAACATGAAGAACTGGTGCTCACCAGCCTCGTTCGGTTTGCTTTAGAGTTCTGCTTGAGATAATCGGCAAGGGTTCCTCGGTTCATCCATGGAGAGACAAGTGCAACACTGGTATACCCCGTCATAGGCATATCGTAGACGCCATAGAGTGGTAGGCAATTGGGATGACATAGGTGTCTCCAGACAATGGCCTCCTTGGACAGTTCCTAGAGTTAAAAATTGACATTCAGTCATTTCTCATTGGGAGGTGAAAAGTATATCTCACTTTCTTGTACTCTGACCAATCCGCTTTACCTCGTTTTAGGACCTTCACGGCGACTAGACGAGGATCAATCGAGCCAATACTGCCTTTGAAGACTTCGCCAAATCCTCCTTGACTTTGAAGTACGAGATTACTGATTGAATCATCCGCAAGGTAAATTCCACGAGGACAGTATCCACACGCCTTTGAAAACATAACAAGGGCATTGAAAAAACACCTCCGATACCTCTCTTCCAATTCAACATTGACTTCCAATAACTAGGCCTTGTTTCAGTGTCTTGTTACTCTGAATTCGACGTACCAACTTACGCTGTGGAAAAGTTCAACGAGCCTTTCGGCCTGTATATCACGCTGAAGTAGAATTTTGTCCCTCTGTGGTCCAGTGATGCATAGCGCCGCCACGGCAGCCAAGTTGCTGATATCACAGTCCAGCATTGTCTTTCCATTCAACAACGCCAAGTTGCATTTGTGGTTGTCAGGTGAAACTCTCGCCTTGAAGATTATCAGCCGAGTTCGAAAGGGTAAAACGAGACCACGTACGTCACGGAGGAACTCGAGCAGCCTCTTTTTTATCATGTCGCACGACAGAATGCACTCTATGTCACCATCCTTATTCCACCACTCTACTACTTGTTCGAGATCCGGTATTCGATCGGACCAATCTGCGTCCCAAAACCATCCGCGAGGAGCACACTTGACCAGATGCGTGTAGACATAAGCAACCAAGCCCTGCATGCGATATAAGATAGACGGATGACAAGCACGCGACAGCCCTACCGGAAATACCGGAACCTTTCGAACCAACTTCAAACAAGCCTGCCTTTCACTGTCCGAAAATCCCTTGAAGTGTTCCACGATTTTAACGACCTCTTCCTTGCTAGTATGTCGCAGGACTTCAGCATTTCGAATAGATTCCTCCGCCTCTGAATCCGAGCTTCTCTTTTTTTGCCCATCGATCGTAGTATACTCCGGGAAATCGCACTTGAAGTTCTGCAGCCATAACTGGAAAGCGTTCGGTGTGTTGCGAATCACTGCGGCGCGGGAGGAAGTGCGGGAAGGAGGGGCAGAAGCCATACGTGGCAGAGTGGGGGGCACAGTGATGATGGTGTCGTGGTCACGGAAATCGTCTTCTTCGTAGCTATAGCCTAAGCCACCATCGTCATCAAATTCGTCGCTGTCTTCATCGTATCCATAGTTGATATCAGAGGTATCTGGCTGAAGATGTCCACTCCCCGTTACACCGCCAGCGAGATGCGAGCCAACATGGCGCCCATAATTGTAGCGCGGGACTATTTTGTGGCAGATGTAGCACTCCATGCGGGAGAGAAAGACCTGGACGCTGATACTGGTACGCTGTACGACGTGAATAAAACGCGTTCGAAAAGTTCTTTGAACGCTATTTCAACAAGGTATTGTTGAAAAGAGGACGACTCAGGCGATCGGCGACGGGTCAATTTCGACAGCATTCACATACGAGAGCCTGTTATAGAACAACCAGCTATTGTTTTTCGGAAAGCGCCGCGCCAGTGGTTGCTGTTCAAGTGTTGTTCCAGATTTGGAAATGTTAATATCAATGACAATGTGACTTACGTAACTCAGGTTATGAAGGGAATTGTTTAATTTAATTTAGAGTTAGGCCTGCTGGTTCGAGCCAGCCTCCGGGCGTCCAGGAATAACATGCACCGATGAACCTAGTCCATGGCTGTCAGTAAGCATATCAACAAATTCTATTCTGAAATGGTATATTGAAATCACAGGAAAGTGGCCTACAGAGGATTTTCACGATGCTATGACGGTATGGTAAGTATCCCTAAAAGCAACACGCGGGTGGTCAGGAAGTCTACACCAGTCATTTTCGTCCTATTTTCATGCAGGCGAAATTTGTTCCCACACACCCGATTCCGTCAAGATGTCCTGGTGAGCTGGTAATGGAGCAGAGTTCTTTCTCCTCAATGGATTAATCCATGAAAACGGAAATCTCTTTTCTGACACCAGAGGCACGGTAGCGCGCCTAAAAATATGTTGGCGCCCTGCGAAACTGGTTTTGCTGCAATCGATGCAGCGGGTATTGATGAGATTTCGCAGTGAGTCGCTCGCTGCTTCGGTTTCAGCCATTAACGTGGAAGTTGTTGGTAGATAAGCAACAGAAGCACCGCCGGGATTCGCGACGCCCACAACATCGTTCCACCATTCCTCCGCCGACCTTTGGTCACTGGTTCCCAGGATCACGACAATCTGGGGTGAAAGATCACCGCCGTAGGTGAGGTTGAAATGTTCCCATTGCGATTTGACCTCCAAACTTTCTTGAGCCTGTTTCTGCACGCAGAATATGAGTAGGTCGGCTCCACGCTTGACGACTATGCCCTTCTTCGTCTCGTCCTTGACCTCGTTTTGTATCTGTTTCCGCGGAACCTGGTAAATGCGAAATAGGCGCTCCGGAGTGCATCTCAAGCCGACATTGAATGGAAGCTGGCTTTGCAATTCCGCACTCAGGACGGATACAGGGTTACGAAAGGTCATCCGCTTGGTGAGAGTCGGAGATATGCACACAGGGTTCTGGAGCGTGACGGAGCGCTTGATGGCTCTATGAGGGGCGAGGGTCTCCCTGGAGGCATCGCACAGGATGACGTCGGCCACACGAGTAGCGTGTCCGTCCCTCGCCGGAGACAACATAGCATGAATATCGGAAAATGCCGTGTCAATCCAGCTGCGTCCAGCTGGCGTCCAACGCTCGGTGCGACATGTTTCCGTGATCATATTGACGAGTGCTATTCTTGATATCCTTCGTCTTTCCCGCAGAATGCGATTCTCCATGGAGGACTCGAGCGTTGTCACGCAAGCATAGTTGTCGAAATACATCTGCAGAGCCGAGAACTGTCTCTCGTTCTTCAACCACCATGTATTCATGTTTCCCTCTTGATTCTCGAGCCCCGTGACGACAAGACAGATAGGGACTTTCTTCCTGCAGATTGCGGAGTAAAAGAGGTTGTAATTTGTGAGCAGCGCAGTCCGGATCCGTGTCCCCCGCACACAGTAGATGAGCAAGTCGATGCCGCTCGCCTTGGATAAGTCCAGGAGGAGGAGTTTCAGGTACGCCTCCGCCTTTTCGGCAGGAACAGTCCCCTGAGTACCTTCCCCTAACCCCGCGGTATCCCATACTGCGAACTGCTGGCTATCTATCGTCAACAAGTGACGCGTATAAGATAGTGTGCATCCAGACGCCCTGCTAGATGTTTCGGATATTCTCTTGTCGGCAATTAGGTTAATGAGAGAACTCTTGCCAACGCCAGTTTCTCCGAAAATTACAATGTTTTTGGCTTCCTAGTTGTCGCGACTTAGTCAATGGGCTCGTCTGAGGCTCCGCGACTCGTGAACACACCTCGCTGGGTTTTTCCTTCGCCTTTTCTGACCTCGATTTTAACGTTGGCTATCGGTTCATGTTAGTGAACACCATTGAATATTTGAGAGGGAGCCGCACCTTTTTGAGCACCGTCATCCTAGGATAAAGTCGAGTTCAAACGGTATGTTCAATTGTTACGATATCGCGGATGTGGTTGATGGTCAGTAGTTATAGCTTGGACGGTTCTTCGCCACCCAGTGTGCACTACTTCAAACTTGCACGAGAGAACAGGTTCTAGCATGCCGCTAAGAGCGGAAACGGCGTGCTTTCTTCATACAATGGAGCACAGGAGAACATCGAATCACAGCATCGAGATCAACCGCTGTTCGTTGCATGCGGAACACTCATTTCACACCTTGCTTCATTCACGAGTTGCTGTTCAACACAGGAGCCTCGTGGTCAGGTTATTACCGCTGTACTTACGCATCGGCGAGTACGGCCTGTCCCAGAATGTGTCCTTGACGTTATAATTTGCTTAGGTTCAAATTCAATTTACCAACGTGGTCAGAAGAGCGAACATGATTTGGGAGATAACACGATAACGCACAGCAATAGGTGTTCGATGCACGCTGTGTGGAGCCATCTGGCCTATCGCACGCGCTAAACGTCAGCGTCTAAATTCTTTACTTATCTCTTTTAGAATTTCTTCTCAAGCTAGAGTTCAACCGATGCCGACCCTATGTTCGTTAGCGCCTACTTCGGCAGCTCGATGAGCCCGGGGCCGATTATTGTCGAATTTCTTGCCTATAAATGTGGCGGGTGTTCTGTTCTATGTACAGCCCTCAGCCCTCAGCCTTCTGCACTTTCTAGATATCCTCAGCATCTGAATAAGTGGTGAGCAACATGGTCTCTGATAACATTCTTTCCGAAGTAACCTAGGTTTTCAGATGTCCCAAGAATCGCTGGCTCCTCCCCCACCTTACGAAAATCAGCGAAGTAGCACTCCCAATGTTCTCGTCGTCGGCGAGACAGGAGCTGGGAAGAGTTCCGTAATCAACCTCATTGCTGGGGAGCAGCTCGCCAAAGTATCCTCTAGGGCATATGGCTGCACGTTGGATGCCGCGCCGTACGACATGGTGCTCAGTGACAGCCAGGATGGTGGCTACCACATCCGTCTGTTCGACACGGTCGGCCTGAACGAGCCGAGCCTGAGCAGGAACGATTACCTCACCGCGATCCAGAAGGCGAATGCGCTGATCGGGCAACTCCAGCGCACGGGGGGAATCCGCCTCCTGATCTTTTGCATCCGTGGAGGTAGGATCACCTCCGTCATGGAGAAAAACTATCTTCTGTTCCGCGACATCCTATGTCAAAACCAGGTTCCAGTTGCGTTCGTGATCACCGGGATGGAGAACGAGCAGCCGATGGAGAACTGGTGGCAGAGGAATGGGGAGAGGTTCAAGCAGTCTAAGCTCTTTTGTTCCTCGCACGTTTGCGTCACAGCGATCCGCGGATTGAACAACGTCTACGCGAGCCAGTACGAGGAATCACAGGTGGCGATCCGCAGGATGCTTTTGAACCATCTGTCCACCGGGGTCTCTTGGAGGCCCTCGGAACGCAAAAGCTGGTTCGTTCACCTGGCGAGTAGGCTGCTGAGATGGGTAACAAATATTAGGGATCGCAAGGGGGTCCTTGGAAGGCGGCCAAGGCAATTGAGCGAGGCAGAGCTGGCGCGGTATATCGAGGACAAATGCAGCTTTACTCGTGACGAAGCAGAAGAGTTGGCGAAAAAAATTTGGGCGCAGCGTGTTGTCCCCTGCCAGACCACAAAGGAAGAGGACGCTGGTTATCTTTCTAGTGCTTATTAGAGCGCAGAGCAGCCCCACAGTGCTTGCCGGTTGATCACGGCGGTCCTCACTTGATTCCTCGGTAATAACTAGCCTATGTGTGGATATGTACGATGCGTTGATGTGACATCTGTACTGTCGTAGTAGACTCGTTACATAAAACTATGTTTCCTCTGATAAACGAACTCGAATAGGATTGGCAAACCACGAGGAAATCTTTTATCATCAATGTTCGCAGTGTGCACTCGATAGATCTACAACTCTCAAACTTGCTGTCCATGATTTTTGGCAACCTAGGCCTGCTATGTCGTCGATCGCAAAGCAATCTTATCGAAAGGCGAAACTCAGTCAATGATCGACGTCAGTACTTATCAGACGTTTCGTTCGTGGGAAAATACAAAACGAATAATAATAATAATAAATGCAAGTAGAAGGCGCCGAGAGCGAAACGAGCGCACGATCCTCAGAAACATTTTGTTCCTTGGAAATAGCTTTCGCCAGGTTGCGGAGCAATCCGTCGCCACTGTGGCAGGGATACGGGGAATTCACGACACAGAATCACCCACTACTGCGAACTCCAGAAAGCAGCCCCAAAACGCTCGCCACCCCCTGCCAAGGCCTGCCTGTGTGTCGTGGGTACCTAGCGGCCCATCCCGGCGGTGCCATTCAGTAAAGACGCCATGGAAGCATGTCATCAAGACATCAGGTACTCGTGATCTTTCTCTGGGACCCTTGCATCACATGGTCGTGGCACGACTACTCACCCTGTGCCAATGCAGGGAACCTGGGGGAAGAAAGGGCCGTACCACTGCCGTGGACTGGCGACGACGTTCAATTTGTTCATATAAAAGTCGAATCGAAGCATCTGCGACAAGTTCCGTGCCAAAGGTCGTCCACTCTTGTCGATCAGTGACCAACGTGACATGCAAGACGACACCAGCATGGATGACGGAATCTCCGGGGATAGTAACGCATCAACCATTCCAACACGATCCGGTGCTGGAGCATCTTGCATTATCAACGGAGAGGTTGGCAAAGGAGCACAAGTTTCCACGACACCTGCAACATAGTTTCACATCTCCCGTGGGTAATCCAGGGCCTGGGATTGGCCCGGAGGCTCCACCAGCGTCTGGCGTCATTCGCGTATCCAAGTGTCGGTGGACTTAAACACACGTCCATGCTCCATGGGAATGATACACACTAGAGGATAAGGTTTGTCAACTCCACAATCGTAACGTCATACTTAGTTGAGTCGTCTAAACTGCCGTGGGTGAGCGTTTGAGTCGAGTAGTTCATTCTGCCCTCCTAATCCTCACCCCAGTCAACTGACCAAGCTTACCCGTGCGAACCCCACATATCTTACGCGCAGGAGTTCCGTACAGTGTTCCCAAGATGTTCCGCGGTTGTAAGACAGTGGAATGCCACCGGATAACACAGATAGGACTCCAGGAACCTGAAAACCATATAGATCAATACGTGGGCAGCCAAAAAACCTTTTTAACCCTGATAGCACGGTCGCTCTCACCAGCCTTGGCGTGCATGTTACGTTCCCGTTGTCCCAAGTTACGTAGCCTGATGGCCTTGGACGCTTGCTAGTGGCGCATCGAATTAAGACAATCATAGAAGAGGCTATGGTTCTTACCTGGTGATCACGGAACCCTGCCAGCTGCCTGTTGGTGCGTGGCGTTCTCGAGCCCTTCGCGATGACAGCACCAGAGTTACCTTTAGCACGCTTGTTGGAGGGAGGCTCCTCGCCATCGACGTCCATCCACTCGGCTTCCTCGTCATTGCTAGTCTCCTCTTCTACATCGTCCATATCCACGTCCATGTCGGCTTCTGCCCTCTTTCGTTTCGCAGCTTGTGCCTTAGCCAGGATGTCAGCCCGTGCCTCTATGCTACTTGGATCGTAGCCAGCTGTCTTCAGTTCCGTGGAGAGGTCGCTGATCGACCGAAGATCAGCCGTTCGAGGAAGGCGAGTCTGGTTCTTCATTGACTTTTTGATGCTTTGCGAGCGGATCTTGTGTGCAAGCGCGTTTTGTGCCTCAGCCTGTTCGCGCTCATCTTCGGAATCAAACTGTATGCAGCCCAGGTTGGGTTAGATCGCGATACGGCAGTCGAGCAAATACACAAACCATATCTTCTTCGCCGTCTTAGAACCCTTCTACCTGCAATTTTTTCCTCTTCATGCTCGAGCGCCCCGAGTTTCTCGGTAATATCAGGATCGATGAAGTCAGCGACGTTCTTGCCATCCATAATCTCGGGCACGACGTCAAACTTCCATTCATCTTTGGCCAGTCTCCTGTTCGATGTCGTACAAAAGCTTCTTCCTGTCAGAATCGTTCTGGTCATACTTCTTGCGCTCCTTCACAGAATCCGGAATAAAGGGCTCTCGAACGACTTCATCTCGGGGAACAGGCTGTGCGACGTGGATCCTGGTGATGATCAAGTTGATCTTATTCCCCTTGAGCTTGGAGTCGACACGGTGTGCGAGAAGCGCATCGCAAGCCTTGTTTTTGAGTTCCATAACACCCTCCTCGGAGTAGCATGACACTTGAACGCATTGCATATCGCCCGAGTCGATGATCTCTTGTACAAGCGATCGGTTTTCCGGCTATTCATCTTCGAGACGCATAACGTCAATTTTGTTGATGACGAGCATCACCGGTTTACTGGTGAAGAACGGCTTGATGGGGTGGAAGAGTTTACACTACGGTCGGCATGACATCAGACACGAATATATCGACGAACAAACGAACGACAGTATATGTACTTGTGCTTCCACCATATAACCACAACTGCTCAGGTCCTATGATAAAATACAGCACACAGCTCTCGAAATGCCCCAGCGCCGTGATGCTCTGCATCTCGATCTCTTCTAATGTGTGTCCAAAACACCAGGTGTATCGATGACCTGCCACCGCAGATATTTGTAGTCTAGATGGCCCCCACGAAGAGCGACTTGGTGGTGAACGCATAGGGCTGAACATCGACGTCGGCCCGCGTGACCTTGTTTATAAAGGATGGCTTTCCGACGTTTGGATAGCCACAAATGAGAGTCCGGGTGTTGGGATCTATCGCAGAGAGACGGGAAGTGTGTTACTGGACTTGTTTGAGGTAGGTCAGAGATCACAAGATTCGGGAAATTGATGATCATTTTATTGTCAAGACGGATAACTCCGAAAAGGTGTTCTACAAATATTGATGACTGCTTTGCAATATTACAGTAATGTCTCCTAGGAAGCGCTAGCGCACACTGTGGCACACAGCAGAGACGCACTTTCTGCCAAAAATTTAACATCTCGAATCCAACTTTGTTTGCTGTGTGTGAAAGTCACGGGTCGCGGCGAGTCTCATGGATAGCAAACAATGCCGTCAATGGCTTTGTATGTCTAAAAAATACAACTCTTGGCGAAATGCGACCGAATAATGGCTTCGCGAATGGCTTCGCGAACTGCGGTTCATGTATGATCAGAGCTCAACTCACAGAAAGGAATTCAATGAAAAGGACCAACCGGTGAGCGCGATGAATTGCGTAGCGCCGATATCCTGCAATGTCCAGTTAAAAGCTAAACATGAGAAGAGAAAACACCGCGCACAAGCATGCAAGTGAAATGCTGCAGAAATGGCGTCAATATGATGAGCGAATTAATACGCGAATCACTACGTACAGTATACGCTATACGTCCGATGACGTTGCGCCTGTGTACCTGAATGAATTGGGTGCGGAAATATTCCGATACATCGGCAAACGTGTTTGGTCGGTCACCATACGATGTAATGCTAATTAGCCAAAAGG
The DNA here is from genome assembly GCA_038091855.1 of Leccinellum luteum. Classification (NCBI taxonomy): domain Eukaryota; kingdom Fungi; phylum Basidiomycota; class Agaricomycetes; order Boletales; family Boletaceae; genus Leccinellum; species Leccinellum luteum. Next base: position 10,248 of record JBBPPG010000058.1, on the reverse strand, counting down.
GGTTGAGCCAACAGCCGGGGGAATACCAAAGACGAATATAACCCACTACTCCCGAACCTTGATCCCAGCTTCCAGTTTCTTCTTCAAAAGATCAACCTGTGCAAGGATAAGCGAAGACGCTAGACAAGACACTCTGACCAACTACCTTGTTGAGCAGAAGCACCAAGTGCGAGTTTTTCAGCAGTTTGTTAGAGCATATAGCGGCGAAAAGTTGGAGCGAATCAGCCACCCTATTCGTTCGAGCGTCCTCCTCAAGATACTATGTTTAAATACATCAGAAAAGTAGTGTGTTTAGCGCCAGCCACAGAATGTTATGAAAAACATGCCTGATCGAATGCACTGATAGGTGCCAAGAAAATGATAGCCTTTGCTGCAAGAAAGTTGTATGAGACAAGTCGTGTGAATAAAGATAGCGCTGTGCTGTTTCCACTCGATGGAACGCGACACGGAATGGAACGGAATGGCGCACCGTCATCAAAGTAAGGTACCCAAGCATGTCTCTGTTCACATGCGATTAGATGGCATTGATGGCACAATAATGATTTCGACTTGCCTGGCTACGCTGAGGTGGAAGGCATAATGTCAACACTTTTCAGAATCCTTGGTAGATAAAACCAATGCTTACTACACCCCCAACGTCGCACAAGAGCCAGTTGTCACAAAGCCCGACATCAAACAAGTGCTCAGCGATACCTAATGTTTGTAGGCGGACGTTGAGAATATCGGCTGAGAAAATTCGATGAGCGCGTGAGTAGCGTGTCAAGGTGGACCTGACCTGTAGTAGGAAGATAATCTGGTTGTGAAATCCGTTTCACATTATCCAAGAAACTGTGCCGAGATTCAGCGCATGCGAGAGATGCGAAGACATGTGATTCACAATGGGGCAGAATCATCGATGTGTAATCTGCGATTGTTCAGAAGTGTCCGAACAGCAGGGTGTTTCCAGAGTTCGTCGATTTCATCTTGTGTAGCGTTGAGTGTTCGTGAAGCGAGATTCGTGAGACGGGCGGCGGCGGTAGGTGGAGCGTCTGTTGTTGGGAGTGCTCTACTGCGATTTGGAGATAGTGGAGTGACGAGGGCCTGCCATCCCGCCCGGAAGTACACGCCCGTGCGACCGCCAGTGGCAGATATTCCATCACTCAATTCGGACGCCAACAAATCCTCCATCGAGATAAGGGAGACCAATTTCGACCTTAGTTGCGATACTTCGCCACTGAGGTCTCCGAGGGGAGCGAGGGCATGTGCAACAGCCTGGCCCTCTGTTGAGTCGTCGGATCCAACGTTTGTAAGTTCGAAATTAAGTCCGTCGAGGATCATGCGCACAGCCTTGATAATGTTGAAGTAGACGACGGGTCGCCAGCAGGGACGTTCGTGTTCAAAGGTCTGGCGAGCATACTGTAGTTGGAATTGCTTCCGTAAAGTGGACTTGCCAGACTCAGCTTGGCCGAGGAGTATGACTGGAGGATGACCCGGATAAGTTGCCGCAGAGTGTCCTCATGGCCACGTCGATGACGGTACCTTTGACCTGTTTGCTCTGTGTATCCTCCTGGGCCTTTCGGGCCCATTCTCGCTACAGGACCCAATAATGAGGGACATTGGAGGAGACCTAGAAGCAAAAGACGCTCACTCTGATCTCGTCGTCTATTTCCTGGCAGATGCGGGCCGCGTCCTTATCGTAGAAGGGGGATCTCTTGGAAGGTGCACCTATGGACTGTAGTATTGGTTCTGGGGTGTGTCCAACTTGTTTCCTCATGGTCGCGGTATTGAGTGCTCGAGCGCAACGGACAAAGCAATGATATAGCAATACTTTCTAGTTAGGCCCATCAACCCTACCCTGTAGGGGAGTCTCCAGGAGGCATATGAAAGCTAGGTTTTTCCCATGTCATTTTAGGTTGGCCACCAGTGAAACCATCCTTGAGAGGGCTGACTTTTCAACAAGCAAGGGAGGGAGTGACTCTCCCCTCTCCTCGCAAGTAAGGGTGGGAAGGAGCCTGGATTATGTAATGACTCTGCCGTCTGATTGTGTAACGATTGCGGGATTAGTCATGCCGACTAATCCGTCACATGTCACAAAGGCCAGAACGGTGGTCAGTGCGCCAAGCGGCCAGACCTCAGCAGAGATACAGTCGTTGGCTATCAATATAAAAGACAGAGATCGTAGCGTTACATGGACCCCTAGGTTACTCAGAAAAGACACTTTATCCCTTTCTTTCTGAAGCGACTTCGTGAATCGTCTCGACTCTCCTTTAGGAAGTCAGCCGCTTACACATTTTTGAAAGTTCGAAGTCTTTTACTCTCCCTCTCTCTCTCTCGCTTTCTCTCTCCCTCTCTCCCTGTCGACGGTACCTCTAGGCCTGGCCAGCTAAAAAGGAAGACCGCCGTCAAATCAAATTCAGCAAAGAAAACTCAAATACCCTATCAAAACCCCTACTACCATGCGTTACAACCTTCGAAGTGGAGCTCAGACCGAGCGTCCGTCGTCGACACCTCGTCGTCGTGCTAACAGTGAGTCATCCATCCCCTTCATCACTCCTATGCCCTCCAACCGAGGTGCGGAGACCTACCGGGAGTATGACCACACGCGATCCCTCCGTGTGGCTCACGCTTTACGAGATGAATCCGAAGCCCCTTCGAGGGCCGGATCGATGTTGCCCAGCCCCGCTGGTGCTGATGATTCCCGTTCATCGGACGAGGTGATGTCGCTTCCGGGTGAGTATCCGGACGATGACGAGGCCCCTTGGACCACCGTAACACATCGACGCACTCGCGGTTCACCGCAACGTGTCTCGAAAAGTACCCGTAGTACCCATACTGTACAGCCGGAGGTACAACAAGCAATCAGTACTGCTAGGAAGGGGTTGACTCCCCTTCAACGTCAAACTATTCATTTGCGAAAACCGTCTGAGGCCTTAGCAAGGCAAACTGAGACTGAGTCTACTGATCGGGAGGACGCTCCCGCCATACTCAACAAGGGCAAAGGTATAGACCCCCATAACTGGGGAGGGCTAGACCTTGCGAGCCACGAGGTAGACATTGAGGCGCAGAAGCGCGCACTCGAACTCTATAATCAGACACGAGACCAAGAACCCTCATCTGATTCAGACTATGAACCATGTCCACGACCTAAAAAGACCAGGTTGAAATGAAAAAGGACATCCAGTCGAGCAGCGTCTCGAAGCCCCGTCATCGCCGATAAGGATTCGGAGGGCGAAGGAAAGCTTGATAATCCAATTGAAGGATTGATCAGGTCTGCGCTAAAAGCTAAGCACAGGAAGCCTCGGGCGTCGGGTGTCCGTATGCTCGAACCTATCCAGCAGATTGCCCCAGCTAGCTATATCGGTCGAGCGCTTGGAGGCGTAAAAATGAGCCGTCGAAGGGCTCCTCGATCGTACACATCAGAGGACGGAGGCAGCAATGATTCCGACTCTTCGGACAGCTCATCAGACGAGTCATCGAGTCCGAGTAGTGGATCGGGCTCATCTAGCGATATGAGTACCTCTTCATCTTCATCTAGGCGAGGACGTCGGAGGAATCATAAGTCCAATAGATCGAAGAAACGTTCGAAATCCTGCAGGAAGACCAAGTCTCGGAGTAAGAAACGACGTCGAGGATATGGAAAACTAAAACCTATCCCACCGACAAGGTATGATGGATCCCCCGATTCGAGGGCATTCCACCGCTTCGTGACCGAAGGAACCGCCTATGTAGAAGCAGGACAAGTCCCACCGGTTGATCAGGTCTTCGTTTTATCCCATTACCTTACGAGCAAGGCGCATGAATTCTACTTGCAAGAAGTATCAGACAACCCATACAAGTGGAAATTGAAGGACTTCCTCGTGGAATTATTCAATAGTTGTTTTCCTATCAACTTCCGTACCAAGCAGAGGGACAAGCTAAGACGCGCGTACCAGAACCAGAAAACAGTGCGAGAGTTTGTTGCCGAACTAAACGAACTGTGGAATCTCATTGGAGACGTCAGCCAGCGAGATAAAGTGATGAAACTCTGGTTCGGGCTTAACTCATACATCCAAAGTGAACTGTGGCGGGACAAACTAAACCCCGAGAAGTCCTCGTTGAAGGCAGTAATCGCAGCTGCTGAGGTAATCGAGATTGCGCATTCGGTTGGTGAACACCACAACCAACGTGCTAAAACTCGAAACAAAGGCTCTGGGTCAAATCAGAATCGCTTGGATAAGGCCCCAGAGGCACCTGAACCGAGTGCAGCCGCCTCAAAGCCTGATAGACCCAGAAACGACCATAAGGGAAAGACTAAATCAGGGCAATGCGACCGGAAACGCCGGGAATACTCCCGTGGAACAGCGAAACCCGGAGAATTCATAACAAAGAAATATGCCCTCACTAAGGAAGAACATGATCGACGCGTGTCAGAAAAACTGTGCTTCGAATGCGGTAAACCTGGACATATGGTGTCCAACTGTCCGAATAAAACGACCATTCAAGGGAGTTCAACAAATCCCCCTGGCGTTGTGAAGAGCTACAGCATACAAGTCGAAGATGACGTAGCTCAGCTGGAAGCCTTAGCGGCTACTACGGAACGGGTAGATTCACTCTCCTTAGGCTCAATGATCCTGGACTCGAGCCCAATTGCAGAAGAATCTTCTGAGGATACTACTGAGGCTTTGAATGATATAACTGTTCAATCACAGGCCGACTCGGATAATAGCTCAATTGATTATCATTGTCGGTCCTTCACTCGGATGGGAGATCCGCTAGCTCGACGTGTCGAACATCTCTTGCGTGCCGGAGTGCCATATATTGGGGATGACTGGAGGGACCCAGGTACATATGCCCCTGACAGGTTCTCATGCTACAGTGTATCCGATACTCATCATGTTGTAATGGACGAATGCCAGATCAACACTGATCTCGCTGACTGTGGGGTCCAGCTGGATAAGTGGATTATGATTAGACGGGCATTCCGGCCCAGTTGCTGGTATGAACAAACACTCTTCAAGCATTTTTACGATGATGACGAGGCCGCTGGTATTCGATTGCGAGATCGTCAAGATGACGAACGGATGGGGAACACCCTTCCGGGCCGAATCATTGAACTGATCAGCAGAGCATGGGGCGAGGAAATCTCCATGCATCCGAGCCGCCTGCTTGGCAATCGATTCTACTGCTTCCAATATGAGTCTGATAACCAAGCTCTATTGCCTCGATTGCAGTTCCGCGATCAACTATACAGGATCAATGTTCAATTGCCTACTAGACGTCTCCTTCACCCGAAGTTCAATATAGTAGATTGGCACGCTAAACGGATAGAGAAGCATTTGGCACGACATGATCGTGCCCCGCTCAAGCACTGGGAGGTTCCTGAGTGGCTATTCGCTCAAGAACCCGAACCTGAAAGTATACCCATCATATGGGATTATTACCCTAGAAACATATGGGCTGATGACGATAACCGAACGCCCTCACCGACGGAATGGCCAACAGTAACTTGGGAACAGGACCGGGAGACTTGGCCCTCGCCAGACGGGTCTACTGAGCCCAGTGAAGGACCGTCAAATGATCTTCAAATTGAGCTTAATGGCGCCCAAGTCAAGCAGGGGACTTACGCTAATCTCGAACGGAACACAAGTACGCCCAAGGATTTCAAGCGCCTAATTCCGAAACCCGTTGTCATAGTGGTGCAGATCAACGGACGACCCGCTCGAGCCCTACTTGATTCGGGTTCCTTAGCTGACTTTATGTCTTCTACCTTAGCAGACCAGCTACGAGTAAAACGAGTCGAGCTTGCGAAGCCATTGACAGTTCAGCTTGCAGTTCAGGGTTCTCGGTCTAAGGTCAATTATGGTACTAAAGCCCGCCTACAATATCAGAGCATTGACTGCGAACGATATTTTGACATCATGAACTTACAGAACTACGACCTCATTCTAGGGACTCCATTCCTATTTCAGCATCAAGTTATGCTAGGTCTGAACGATTCCCGTGTGATCGTGGGGAGTACTGAGCCACGGCCAATCCGCGGAGGACAAGTCCAGGTGCTCGAGTCCCGAACGGCTGATCTGTTGGATGAACGTATTGACGCTGCACGACAACGATTGTATGAATTAGCAAAACCGTTGTGCGCAACAGCAAGCGAGACGGCTCTGCCCCCTTTGCGTGCGATCAATCACACAATCCCTCTGATTGACCCCGAACGGATTTATCCATGGCGAGCTTCCCGATGTCCTGAAGCACTTAGACCACAATGGGCTGCCAAGAAGAGTGCCTACCTTAAATCGGGGCGCTGGAAGGTGACCTCGAACGGAAACACAGTTCCGATGTTGCTTATCCGCAAACCTGGAACGGATAAGTTACGAACGGTTGTCGACCTCCGAGCACGAAATCAGAACACTCGCAAGCTATCTTCACCCTTGCCTGATATCGACGGGATCCTGCGGCGTGTCTGCAAGGGGAAATACCGTTCAGTCATTGACGGGCAAGATGCCTACGAACAAATCAGGATCGTACCCGAACATGTTGAGCGCACGGCAGTGACTACTCCCGACGGCAACATGTACAGCACAGTAATTCAGATAGGCGATTGCAACGCGCCCGCGACATATCAAGCACTGATGAATCACCTGTTCAGTCCATACATAGGTAAATGGATGGACGTTTACCTCGATGACATCGTCATTTACTCGGCAACCCTCGAGGATCACATTGCGCACGTTAAAATCATTCTTGATATCTTGAAGCGCGAACGGTTCTACTTGAGCGAATCGAAACTGAAGTTTCTGTGCAAGGAATTAGCCATTCTCGGTCGTATTGTTGATGACGACGGCATCCGTATGGATCCGGCTAAAGTGGACAAGGTGGTCCATTGGAAAGTACCTACCAACCGTGATCTCTTGCGCGGCTTCATTGGCGCCGCTGGATATCTTGCAGATGACATCTATCGCGTCCAAGTACCGATGGGAGTCCTGTCTGCCATCACCGGTGACACTGTCCCATTCTGCTGGACCGATACTGAGCAGCGGGCATTCGACGAAGTGAAACAATGCGTACAAGCTTGTTCCGATCATCATCGGGTTCCTTTGACTTATGGGGAAGGTTCCCCACCGATCTGGTTCATGACAGATGCATGCGCCACTGGTATCTCTGCAGTGGTTGCTCAGGGCCCCGAATGGCGTTCGGCTCAGGTGGCCGCCTTCTTTAGTGCTAAACTGTCTGCGACTCAGCAAAACTATGCAGTTCATGAGCAGGAAATGCTCGCCGGTGTAGAAGGAATGCTTCGTTATCGCGACATCTTGCAGGGTGCTCGTTTTGTGTGGTTGACCGATCACAAGGGCTTGATTCACCTGCACGGCCAACGCAATCTGACTGGTCGTCAGGCACGTTGGTTGGAGAAGCTGGGCGAATTCGACTTCGAAATTCGATATGTGCCTGGTGTTGATAATGTCCTACCGGATGCCTTGTCGCGATTGTACGCCTTCGACGCGCCCGGCACCGTGCGCGCCCCGGGGGAATACCTTCAGATGGCTGACGTGGAAAGCTCCGGCCTGCAGGTGGAGGGGTTAGTGACCATGCCCGTTACTGTTGGTTTGGAGGCGGGGGGTACGCTGGTGGCTTACCGTACAGGTGTAACCTTCCTAGATGATGGTGACCGGCCGGTTGCCCGTCCTCATCAGGGTGGCGCACCTAGGCGTGCTCCTACCCTTCCTTCTGCGGCGGCTCTACCCACTGCTCCCTTGCCTCCGCGTCGCCAGTCTCGCCCAGCTGTCCTTCCCGCTGAAACGGGTCGTCCAGAGACATCTGCCGAGTTTGCTCGCCGTGTACGCGATAAGTTTGTCCTTCGCGGTCCTCGCGAACGGCCGGAAGGGGGGATGGTAGACGTCCCCAACGATCCCGTTCAGATCCCGACCGCGCATCCACCTCGAGATGAGGCTCTTGCTATCCTGGACCGAGATGGGCTTCTCCATAGCATACGGGACCGCTATGAGCCAGATGCGTTCCTTAGCCTGATTCACCACGAACCGGGTCAGTTCCGGAACTTTGTCCTCGACGACGGCTACGTTTACCTTCAACTGAATGGCCGTCGAGTTCTTTGCATACCAAGCATCACTGTGGATGGACAGTCAGTCCGCGCGCAGTTAATTGATCAAGCACACTCGGTACTGGCGCACCTAGGACCCGCCAAGACCCTTGCCTACCTACGCGAGCACGTATGGTGGAAGGAAATGGCCCATGACGTCCAAGCCTTCTGTGACTCATGCTCGACTTGTCGACGGAGCAAACCTTCAAACCAGAAACCCTATGGGACCCTACATTCCCTCGATGTTCCGTCTCGACCGTGGCAACGAATAGGCATTGACTTCGTTGGCCCTTTGCCTTTGTCTAAGAACCGAGATGGGGAATTTAATTCGATCACGACCGTGATTGACCTGTTGACCGGAATGGTACACCTAGTCCCGAGTCGAATTGACTACACTGCAAAAGAAGTAGCTGAGTTAGTGTTTGCCGAGGTTTACAAACACCATGGCCTACCTGAAGCGATCGTGAGTGATCGTGATGCCTTATTCACGAGCATCTTTTGGCAGCATCTGAACCGCCTGGTCGGTATTCGGTTACGCATGTCAAGCGCATATCACCCTCAAACGGATGGCTCGACCGAACGCGCGAACCGCACGATTGGCCAGATGCTTCGGTCTTGCATTTCCTCAAATCAGCGTGATTGGGTTGGTCGCCTGCCTGCCATTGAATTTGCCATCAATCTATCCCGTTCCGAGACAACGGGATACGCACCCTTCTTCCTCAATTACGGATGGTTACCCCGCGCCTTCGCATGGAATGCCCCTGGACACAACGAGTACCCAAGCGTCCGGGCCTTTGCTCAGCGGATGAAGACAGCAGTCATCGCTGCTCATGACGCCGTACTTGGGGCCCGCGTGAAGCAAACCCGGACCGCTAACCGAAAGCGCCGCAACAGTCCTTTCGTCGTGGACGATTTGGTATATATCTCGACCAAGAATATTTCCTTGCCTAAGGGACTGGCCCGCAAACTGGCACCGAAGTTCATTGGACCCTACAAAATTATTAGGGACTTCGGAAATCATTCATTTCGACTGGACTTACCCGCGCGTCTCAGACAACGAGGCGTGCACCCCGTTTTTCATTCCTCACTGCTGAGGATCCATGTGCCGAACGATGACAGGCTCTTCCCCGGTCGGCTTGAGCATCAAGTTGCGGACTTCGATGACGAGGACCAGTCTTGGGAAGTCGACCGAGTCCTAGATCACCACGGAGCCGGAAGTGACACTCTGTTGCAGGTGCGCTGGGCATCAGGCGACGTCACCTGGTTGCCGTATTATCAGATCAGCCATCTGAAGGCTGTCGCTGATTATCTTAACTTGTTTGAGGTCAAACAGATCGAGGACTTACCAACAGGAACACAGAACCGTCCAAACACACCCCCATCTGTCGAAGATCAGGTATTTAATGGACATTGCACTTGGACCGAAGAACGGCACTCCCGCCTGCCTTATCCACACCTGCGCCCAACTCTTAGTCGTTTGCCCATGTCTGGAACCGACCGCAGCCACTCACGGACTAGTCAACGGATTACCGATCATCCCTTCTCGAATTTCCGACGCATTGGAGATGACTTTGTCGTCATCGATGCGAGCGGACCGACACCCGTCCCGATCCTTGTCACTCGAGATCTATTAGATCGCTATCTGGACTACAGCCGTCAGCTCTGTATCCGGCGGAACAGTCACGACCTACCTCCGCAGCCAGCAGCTTACAATACCGTAGCTCGGGCATATAATGTCAATAATCCCACTCATCGCTTCTCCGAGATTAGCCCGGACGGCATGTGTATCTTGTCTGCCCACGCGCAGCCTGACTTACATCAGTTCTTCGGCAACAACGTGCCTGTCGACAAGCGGGAGACCGAGCGTCAAGAGCTGAGCTTAGCACACAAAGTCCTCGCTGGACAACGCATCCACGAGGCTCAACGACGAAGGCAGGAGAGGGCAGAAAGGACGAGGACTAGGGAAGTGGCTTATCAGGAAAGGTTGAGGGCTGGAGCATATAGCACTTACCGCGGGCGGAAAAGACGAGGAACCAACCATGGACGACGACGCAACGACTCTTCCCTTTCGCTGGCCAACAACTCATTCGAAGCAATGCTCTCTGCGGCGCCAGCTACCCTTTCCCCATTATCGTCTATGGTGGACTCCCCACTCGGCTTCATCGATCCTCCTCCCTTTACCCGTGATTATGAACCCT
>JBBPPG010000057.1:0-60279 GCA_038091855.1 Leccinellum luteum | reverse complement strand
GGTCAGGAACGGATTGGATTTAGAACTCCGACGTCAAGTCTTATATACGCTAATTACTATTTGTCTTCCGGCATCTCGGCTTGTCACATGGACGGGTGAGTGCGTCCAACAGATTCCAAAGCTGGATCTGGGACCTCGTCCACACCACCAGCGCATGCGACATCGACGTGATGGAGACGCCGGACGAGGACGACGTGACGACATCAACGCGACAGAGACTGGGATGGACGAGGACGAGGAGGACGGTGAGGGTGGCGATGTCGACACAACGACAATGATGATGCAAGACGACGACAAGGATGGTGAGGATAGAGACGACATCAACGCAACGTCGACCGACAATGACGATGCGACATTGAGCGACGCACAACAACAACGATGATGCGACGTCGACCGACGACGACAAGTGTCGACCCGGACGACGACGCGACGACGAAGACAGCGACGTCGATGCAAGAGGGGATGGGGACGGGATGGTGACAGGGACGACGACGAGACGAGGGTGATGGCGATGGGGACGAGGGACGGGGACAGGGACGATGACGACGAGGGTGACGACAACTATGGCATGACAACGAGGACGTGACAACGTCAACAGCGGCACGACAGTGACAATGACGGCAAACCTGAGACGATGATGCCGGCTGCGACCACGACAGCACTCACGGGTATCAGTAAGCTACTATGTAGTATGTAATGTGTATCGGGTCACTATGTAAAGCTATGGAGTATGAAATGTGTTATGTGACGGCTATGTAGTACTACGTATACTACAGTTGCTACAGAAAATGGTGCCTTACTACAGTGGAAAAACACAGTTTCCTGATGAATATTGTGACATGTACACTCGACCTGGTAGATTCCGAAGCAAACGCGCACTTGATTCCAAAGCTGGATCTGGGACTCAGAGCTAACTTGAACGAACTAGGAACTCAGAGACGGGTTCCACTGGCAACCACGACTCGCAACTTCATTTCAGCGTGTCATGATACTGTTCGATACTTAAGGCCTGAGGGGTCAGTACTCTGAATCAGCACCACAAAACCGCGTCTCCCTGAAACTTTCAGTGGAGATTGACCGGCGATATTTCGTTTCAGTTACTTATCCGAGTCGCAGTCGTACGATAAATTTTCAGAGTAACAAAACCGAGTCGATCCAACCATGTCTTTTCCGACCCAACCATGTCTTTTCCGTCCCCAAGCTCTACTGTCTCCTCTTTCTGGGATGTTTTTGGTGTTCCACCAACCAAACGTCCCATCAGTGTCACTCTGTTGGCATGGTATGTTCTGCCTCCGGCGATCTGCAGCTTTGTAGCAGCAGTATTGGCCGTCACACCCCACACACATGCTCTCCGAGTAGCATTGTGTCCTATCATTGCGCTACTAGCCTTACGTGTAGCAGTTTCCCTGGAAATGTCTTTCGGCATGTCTGATTGGGCATTTCTCAACGTCGATGTGTTGGTGAGCGTTCGCAACTTAGACCTCTTAGAATAGACAGAATACTTACGCGATGGTTTCCCTCTAGTTCTCCATCTTTTGTCTTGCAATTCGTACCTTTGAATGGGCATTCACGAAAGAGCCACTTGAACGGCACGTCCGCCCTGCGAACCGTCATCCGTCAACCATCGTGGACGCCATTGACCTTATGCTCAATCTTCGCGGTCTTGGTTGGGACTGGTCACGTGGACTCTACGTTCCGCGTCAAACTCGCCCAGAAAATCGCTCAGCATTTGCTTTCTATGCATTGCTCTCCGTCATCGTAAATGCCTGGATAAGCGGTGCGTTAAACCGATTCATCCTCGTTCTCGCCCCGGTGGAAGTCGTCGGTCCCAATCTACTACAAGGGGCCTCTATTTTCGACGAAACCCTTCCCTTCGCCTTGCGATACTTTCGATCCACCATCCTCTCGATCTTCTTCGGGTTCTCCATCTATGTATCCCTTCAAATGGGTTACGACGCAACTACTATACTCGCCGTTGTTATCTTCCGCCACGAGCCCGCTCAGTGGCCTCCCATATTCGAGGCCCCGTGGCTCGCTACGTCGCTGAGCGAGTTCTGGGGCCGTAGGTGGCATCAGCTCTTCCGCCGCATGTTCCTTGTCTTGGGTGGCTATCCTCTTTCCTACGTTCTCGGCCGCGCGGGCACGGTGATCGGGGCGTTCCTGGCATCGGCGATCTTCCACCAGATTGTGCTGATGATGCTGAACGACCGCTTGGAATTTCGGTGGATGCTGATGGGGTTCGGGATGATGGCGCCTGGAATCCTCGCCGAACGGGCGTTTCGGCAGTTAACCGGGCGGAGGGTGGGTGGGTTCGTCGGGTGGATGTGGACGATGGTGTGGCTTACCTTGTGGGGAAATGCGATTGTTGAAGGGCACTCGCTGGCCGGAATATTTGGCTGCGCAGGCTCTCAGGTAGACAGCATGCTGCCAGTGCGGTTACCTGCGGAGCGCTTGGCGATAGGATTCGACCGTTGGCTGCATAATATTTAACGAAGTAACGCCGATACACCTCGTACGACTTGGAATATCCGGTAGGATAGCTAACGAAAACAGTATGTGTACTACATCAGGAGTACATAGGCAATTAACCAGATAAGTTATGAGTGGTGGCTGTCTCCATACGCTAAGTGATGCCTTAGTGAGAATACATACATACATCTCATCCCAAGTCCCTCGAAATCAGTGTTCACCGCTTTCAGAATCTCCTTGGAAGAACACTATGGTATCCGTCGAACTCCCGTCATCCGAATCGGACACCATTTGCTCGCAATATTCACGAATGTTGATGATGAGCCGCGGAGGTATGGTTCGATCGAATAAAATACTTGCACGAACAAGATATATATCATCTACAAACACCAACTATAAAGAGGGGATATGCATGTAATGCATCTTTCTGACACACGTCGCAACACCTATGCACCTTACACTATAGCCATGTCGCCGAGCTTGTCCTTATTATCTTGGAACGGAATCTGCAATCCGAATCGTTTCGTCAGCCAGAGTCGCTTCGTCGGACACCAACACCAGGAAAATTAATGGATAAAGGATAAAATGAACACACAACACCTGCATTGTGACAAGGATAGCTCACCGGCATCAAGCTTCCTCCCCTCTCTCCTCCCCCTCCTCCTTGGCCCGCGCAGAGTTAAGGGAGTTGGAGACCGCCGATGAGATATTCGAGGAACCTCTGAACTGCAGGGCGAAACTAGCGGGGATATCGAATGTATCCTGGTTTACTGGGGAGAAAGCATTTCGCATATTGAGTCTTATCGTGGGGCAGTTATGGTTCGAGTTGAAAGAGAGCGAGAGCGAGAACAGGGAAAGAAATGGGGGATGTAGAAGAATTAGCGTGCGTGCTTCAAACAAAAAAAGGTCGAGAAAGCGGGAGACCCACGAGGCGAGAACTGAGTTGCAATAGACTGTATTTCACCACCACCAGGAACCGATGGGATGGTGAAATATCACAGACAAATCATCGTGTGCCATCGAAATATGTACAGACGCCCATTGAGCTTTCGGGACACCAAAAGGGGAGGAGGTGAAATAGGGACAACGTACGGTGTAATTGGCCGAAGGCGGGGCCTAGGAAGGCAAGTACGTGTGGCTGTATGATCTCCTGGGAAGTAAATGGAGAAAAAAAGAAAACATTTCAACGTCAGCGACCCGCGAACCTCGGAACGTCAGAGGGAAGAGTTGGGATGCACCAGTATGAGTACGATGACATCCACCAGCCTATGTCGCCGAGAGTCAGTATGAACCTTACTCTTCCCAGTACACGACGATTGAGAGCCATGAAAATATGACGAACGATGTCAAGGCGCCTGTGGCAACAGCAAACATGAGGAGGCGACTCAACATGGTCTCCATTCGATGCGGTCGATGAGGCGGCAGATCTGACAACTAAGATCGACACTTAGCAAGATGGTACGCCATCACACTGGCGGAAAACGTGTCTCCAGCGATGAAGAGCAAACAGACGACAAGAAATAGCGTCCGGCATGCTTCTAGACTGGCGACCCAGGTCGGTTGCATGGCACTGAGAGTGTTTGGGAGACAATGAGGAGGTTCAGAAAGCGAGAGGTTGATCGTACCTCAAGAAGCTCCAGTAAATACCAATGACCGGAGAAAAATAAAAGGAAATAAGAGGCAGTCGAGAATGCGCATAGTTGCGTCTGCGTCGCTGCCACGCTCACCTGTTCGTGATGTGCACAGCGCAGACTGCAGAAGATCAGCCATGGCCGCTCAGCCTGATTCAAGACAGCATACCATCAAAAGAAGGATCCACTTGTTCTTCGTGACTGATCAGACGTGTGAGGTCACCTCGAGATGAATCCAGAAACGGTGTACTGACGCGTCCATATTCGCCAAGTGAAGTATCTACAAAGGCCAAGGCCAAGGTCGGTGCCACCCGACGGCAAAAGAACTAGATCTTGAACTCACAGGTAGAGCTCGATGATGAGCTTTTGACAGATCAGCTCTAACGTTGTGCGGTACCAGAGCGAACGAATGCTTACCCCGAAGAGGCAGTCGCCTTATGTGCCAAAGGATCAGATACAGAGTATTCCCCAGAGAGGCAATAAACTCACCGCGAATGCCCTGTGTGGAAAGAGTGTTGAAACTGAGAGGCCACATGAAAGTAGAAAGCGCAGACACACCCCGTCCCCGACTCCAAGATACTCATGTTGCCATAATGAGCGACAAGATAGTCGACCATTGCCCATGCGGCTGTGGCAGCGTGGGCTGTTTCCAAGATGCTAAGACAATTGAACGTGAGTGTCTGTCACCCAGTACACTAGACCATATACAAGAGCAGGAAAAAAAACTTACATGAGAATTGCAACCTACAGCGGGGTTCACCCGATCAGCAACAGTTGCCTGAGGGCCTTGATGAAGCAACGTACCATCGTCTTGAGTCTCCAGCTATCGTTTTCGTACGTCTGAAAGTAGCAGAAGGCTTGCATGAAACTGACCCCGAGTAGACTGGACCATGCACTGTGAGAAAGAGCTACGAACGGAATGGTAAACGTACACTAATGCAAGGAAGGTACCGACGAGCGGACCTCTCATGAGGGAAATGGCCACCGCGTTCTCTGCAGCCATGTTACAGGACACTAACGCTCCTGAAAGAAATTGGTGGTGCGTGAGATGGCGTAACGGGTTACTGAGCGCATGCACAGTTGATGTGGACGTGCCCTATGTACGCTAGTAAGATATGCTTCCTCCTGGAGTCTGGACTCCGCGATCTGCGAACAATTTACCGGTGTCATCGACGATACCCCGACTCCGAATCGCTTCTCCAACCTACCACAGAAAAAGGAAATATCAATCATTTGTCCTTCCCTAGTAAAAGCTCGAGCCCATGGCAGGGCTCTTTTGTAAAGTTAATATTCATGTAGGTGATTATCAGCCAAAGTCAAGGTCGTTTAGGAGGCAGCTTTTTTGAAAGTGTTTCGGCCTCATAGACGTATCCTCAAATTGCATTCACTGTCAGAAATGTTTTACTTACTACAATTAGCTGGCGTTTGCCATGAGCCGACTTAAAAGCGTCCGAAACGTCCAACTTTAAGATGAAACCGTCACTTGTCAATCATGGTAAGCCTGAGTATTCAATACTGGCAGAGGCCTCGAACTCGATGCGCTCATTAGGTGATGGTTGAACATTGACCGATGACGACTAATCACTAGTGGCACCCGACACACGAACGCTCACCTACTACTAGAGCCGCCATTCCAAAAACTAAGGCTAGACAGGAGATGTATCATCACCGTCGCGAGGCAAGTACTGTGCTGCGGGTGACGATGAAGACGATGAAGGCAGGCGCATGTGCTGGGGACGAGGACCTGGTGACGGCGAAACGTTGAAGCGGGACTCTGGGAGGATGCTGAAGCGCTGACGACTTGGACCCGCTGCCACGTGACCTGACAAGACAGTCCCGTCTACTACTACTTACCTCCTTTTACCTACTTCTTTTTCACAGGTTTCGTTATCGGCCGTCGCTGATGCATCAGCGCTGATGTGACAAACAGGCAGTGTACCGGGTGAACCTGCAGCAATTTCTCAAGGCCATCATGACTTCGCTCGCCTATTATCCATCTCGGGCATATCACCGTCACCTATCGATATAATCACTTCATGTCCGACACCAGATACACCAGAAATGGTCCCTCTCCTCCTTCGTTTCCATCCTCATCAGACACTGGGCACCCAACTGAAACACACGCAAAAAAATTAGTAGGACGATAGTGTGGTAAACCCAGCATATCTGTCCGGCTTTCTCTGGATCAGCTTCTCGTGTTTTCGGGGGTAAATATGCGGCTCTCCAGTCCATATATGTCGAGCTGCGCTGTCAAGTCTTCGCACGTTATCTATCCTCTGGTCTCCACCCACTACAGTACCTCAGGTGAGCCGTATCCATAAAAAATGACACTGTTGTCGGCTTCAACGCTAAAATTTATCACCAATAAAGTGATTTTGAATTTGAAACGATGTCTGGATCCGGAACAACTTTACCGCCTTTCCCGGACGACGTCCGTACCCACCCACTGTTGATCATTGACTTTGACCTTCTTAAAGCCGGCGACCCCTCCGAGGTTGACCGTCTTTGGCATGCCGCGACATCCATCGGCTTCTGGTAGTGAGTAACGAAACTAATCGAGACAGATGCATGGAGACGTTTTGATAATCATTTTCTTAGCCTCGGGAACCATGGCGCCGATAAGGAAGTCGACGACATGTTTGACGTTGGCGCTGAGTTCATGGCCCTCCCCCTCGAAGAGAAGTTGAAGTCCGAGCCAGCCGACGAAGATCCGTGGTTTGGGTTCGTATATCGTCATCCATGTGCCCTTGGTATTCACGTTAATCACTGATCGCCGACCAACCCACCAACTCGTTTTAGATATAAGAAAGCTGGAATAAATCCGGTGGATTCTACCGGGTGAGTATCATATCTGTATTCTCGCGGCGGTGTTGTTTTCCTGACGCAGTAATTGTTTGCGAGTTAGTAAGAAACTGGACTCTGGAGAGTTCTTCAATATCTCCAAGGACGATGCGCTCGCATTTCCGAAGGTCTTGCAGGCGAGGTACCCAGCTCCATGGACGGCTGCAATGCCGACTGTCTTACGCCCGTTCGTCAACAAGTCGCTGGAAGTAAATAATACAATCATTCGCATCTTCAACGACAGGCTGGGTTTGCCCGAGGGCACGCTCCAACGACTGCACTCGGATGAAGAGCTCAGCTTCAGCGGAGTTCGCGTAATCAGGATCCAACCAACGCCCGAACAAGCGGTCGCAGACCAGCCGAAGTTGGTCGCACACACAGACTTTGGTTCCTTAGTGAGCCGAAATTGCCTTTGATCATGATACGGATACGTGATGTTCGTTGTCGGAATCTCGTTAGTCCTTTTTGCACAACAGGATCGGCGGGTTACAGGTCATGCCTCCTGGCCACACAGAGTGGTCCTATGTCAAGGTATGCTTTGTTGGAAGTACAGGCCTCAAGGAGATACTCACATGCGACGATAAACGCACACAGCCTCTTCCCGGCCATGCGATCTGCAACATTGGTGACGCCCTTACCATCTTCAGTGGAGGCATCCTTCAGTCCAGCATGCATCGCGTGGTGCGGGCACCCGGCAATCAAGGCGAGCACGAACGTTGGTCTGTCGTGTTCTTCACTCGTCCGGGAAACTCGAGAGTGCTTCGCGCATTCATGGAAGACAGTACTTTGATTGCGGACGCTGTGCAAAAGCGCCCCGATCACAACTTTAATCCGGGCCAGACTGCAGGCGAGTGGTTCACTCGTCGCATCAAGTACATGGACATCAAGAATAGGACGGTCAGTACATCAATGAAGCACAGTGTGGTGCTCGTCCTGACGTGGTTGGTGATTACCAGGGACCTGAGACGTGGGTCGCTAGCAAGGGTACGGAGCACACACCCACAGCAGTGTGATTGATGTGGACTGAAACATGAAATTGTGACTTGCACGTAACCTGTATATCTCGTTACTCTACATGACTCTGAATAGATGCTGCCAATAAGCACGCATCGATGCCGATGAACAACCCAACTACAATCAAACTCTGACACTGAGCCGAAGTACAACAGCGCGTGCTTCTTATCCCCAACGTGCCCTTCATCGTAGTCGAAGGAAAAGTTACACAACTACCTCACAATGCATCGTGTAGGTCACTCCCCGACGCTATCCTTATGAGGTAGTCGACTGTATGTGTCCGAAAGATTAGCCCGTGCATGTTCATCCAAAATTTACATGAATTATCTGTACATCGAAAAAAATGCTCATGCTACTGAAACATGTCCCTGCATTACTCGAATAGGCATTCATGGAGGGAACATACTTAGACATTGATAGTGATTGGGGCCTCAACACTACCAACGACAGAGTAAAGCATGCCGTTAGGGCCATTAATGGGGTAGGTAGTGTCCAAAACCACTACATAACTGGCGTTGGCAACGTAATACGCAATAGGGACCTGGAATAAAAGTTTAAAATATAATTTAGACATCTTGACTTACGCATGCGGAAGAACGTACGGTGACTGTGAACGAAGTAGAATCACCGCTAGGTGCATTTTGACGAGCCAGAAGGATAGGAGGCTCGTGACCGTTGTTGCCAACGGGGACCTCGATGTAGTAATCGGTGAATTCGGGGTGGATACCGAAGGTGTTGATGGCGCAACTGAAATCGGCATTTATTGTCATGAGCTTGTTTATGTTCAGTCAGGGCTGGTCAAGAGAGTCGGAAACTTTCGCTCACCTGGCCAGGTGAGACGGTGGTTGGGGATATACTCAAGACGCCAAATTGGGCAGCTTCGGGACAGCTTTGACGAGGCTGCGGGGAAGCACCCACAAGAGCAGCAGCTGAAGCGATGATGGCTGCAAGAGTGAATTGCATGTCGAAGAGGTTTGGGGTAACAATGGGTTCTAATAGAGCCTTGGGGAGTAAAAATATGTTGGATCCTCCGGACTCCGGGCCTAAATACCTTTTAGAGCACTGCATATCACAAACGACATTTGGTTGATAATGATGAACTGCATTCAAGTTGCCGGCGGGGAAAGAAGACCGCAGGTTACTTGAAAAGGTGACAGGTACCCACCCTTAGCAAGCACCGGTCTCCGAGGGTGGTTGGCAGAAGGGCGTGGAGCGGCGCAAGCGGCTCACCTGAAAGCCCCATAATGGCTTAGGGCGCTAACTCAGTCTCACAATGAAGAAATAAACTGCCCAACCGGTGGGCCTAGAATGCGAAGCATGACTTAAAAGACAGAGGAAGGAAGAAGTCAGTTGTTAGCACGGTCGATGTACTCACATTTTCTGACGGTCGTTACTGACCGTCATCACGGGCCGCGGTCACGGTAATCTGACTCGCTACACTTCCCGCGGCCCCAGAAACGTGCGTACGTGAAGCATCAACAAGCCTAAAAATTTAATCACCGAGCTGCCACCATTTGGTGGTTTGAGCGAATGACTGCGTGGGAATTGAATATTGAATGACAATCAGGCGTGTAGTCGATCGTGTGTGACATATGCATTCATATGACATGTGACGCTGTGCATATTCGCTGCGACTAGCAAGTACGCCTGCGAATTGCGATCGGTTCGAATGTCCAACTCATTGATGTTCAATGTAGCTCGTCGAATACCTTCTATGCATGACGAGGGACCGTACGGCTAGTTTCGTGGTGGTACCATATGGTACGAAGAAGCGCATGTGAGCAACCCGAAAGGAGCTCGCTGATCCGGCGGCTGGTCCGTTGGATCATCCTGACTCCTCATGACAATGGCCCGGGCTTCGCTCTTTAAACCCCATCCGCCTTCTCCGACACTAACTGCTTGGAAGTTTCCATTCCCTTTGAATGTTACCGTTGGAAGTTACCTACACGACCCTGGAAGGGCAGCGGTCGAGATAGCGGTAGCTAAGCTCCCGCAGGCTCGAAAGCGCGCTTCCATGAGTCATCTTTCCCCCTTGCTCCGAGTCGCCGAATGCGCGTACCGTCACAAGAACGTGTGTGACGCAATCATAATCCTCGGAGAGGGACAACCGATGGGTGCAGCAAAAAAAAAAAAAGTAGGGTTAACGAATTCGACACCCCAGGCAGCCTCTCCCTCGCACACTGACTCACCCCTAGGACTCACAATCTCTCTGTCGACAGTTTCTGACTACAAGGCAAGGTTATGCTATCCCGGTGAGCATGTCCGGATGGCTGTGCTGTTACCGTCGCGTGACTCGCGCCTTTGCGAAGCCACTGCCTCAGGCTGAACCGAGTCACTGCCCCGGCCTAGTATAGGTAATCGCTCACCGTACTAGTATCTAGCTATTTCACCACGTTTACCTCGACCGTCACCATGTCAGCCTTCAACCCACCTCTCCTCGGCGACGGGCAAGGGAATTATAGGATATACGTCATAGGAAATAGTGGTACGTCACTCCCGCCAGAACTTTTGGTGCTTCCACGACCGAGGACGAGGACTCCCACTAGGCACGGGAAAGGTAGGTCACGAACACCGATGTCTGGTCGAATCCGCGCCCAGCATTATGTTCCCTGCCTAGACCACCCTGGGCGCCTACCTTTCTGCCAAGCTGAACGCACCTCACGTTTCCCTCGACCAAGTAGCCTGGAAGCCCGGATGGAAAAGAATGCAGACAGCGGAACTCAGAGAACATGTCAGAGACTGGATGGTGCAACATGACCGAGACTGGATCATCGATGGAAATTATCGGGATCTGGGGACGCTGGTCCAGGACGAGGCGACGGACATCATATGTACGTGCAGTTCGTCAATCTGTAGAGGGTTTTCACGTGCCTCGCATTGTCCTTTCTGCTTACCGACGTCGATAGGGCTTGATCCACCGTTATGCTATTACCTCCCTCGCCTCCTGTGGCGTACTCTGATGCGCATTTTTCGACTCAAGCCACCGTGTGCTCGTGGTTGTGAGGAGACTTGGGCAGAGATCTTCTTGCGAAAAGGGGTCATCTGGTGCTGCGTCACGAAGCACCCCGTGATAAGGGAAAGGTATAGGGTATGGCTTTCGCGGATGCACGTCGAGATCGGGGGGAAGATGAGGCGTCTGGATGAATCACGTGGCGAGCTGGCTCGGTGGAAAGACAGTCTTGCAGCACATCTAGCACGGAAGTAGTTGTTCTCGTGTGTGATATCTACGGTGATTGAAATAAACGGAGCAGCCGCGCGCTGACCATCGTTTGTCGACCACTGCAGAGTCAATGATTAGTACGTGACGGCTCCACATATGGAACACACCTTATCCTTGTCCATCCTGCTTGCTCATCCAGGTAACTGACCTTATGCTGGACGCGGTATCAAAAGCCAAATCAGGGGACACTTGAAACCCAACACCGCGTGGCATTGAATGAGATATGGATATATTGTATGGAACTCAATGAAACTGACTCACAGTATGTACCGACAATCTCAGCACGAGGTCTAACACCGTCACAGATTGGTCGCAGAGGACCCATTTTTTGCCAAAACGCACCGCACGGCTAAATCGTCATACATGCCAGTGGACACTGCGAACCTCCAGATATGTGAGCAATGCGGGCACACGTTACATGCAAACACAAATATCCTGGAGAGAGGGTATTGCAACTTTGGATGTAGGTGTTTGTATGATGAAGAACTCGATCCGGTAAACATGGCACCATACTAGTTCGTGAGAGATGCGCTTATGCTTTACCGTGACTTGTAAAGTGCAACCCGCCACGAATACTCAGATGTGATGCGCTCATCGATGATCGATGTCAATGCCATTGTAAAGTCCTAGTGGAGTTTACCTCACTTAGTACCCATCGGCGCTTCGAATTTCAACCTCAGAATTTTGCGTATATAAACGACCACCTTCACCCCGCTACCACTAGCAGCAGTGCCTCAGGTGAACTGTGTCTCCTGGCCGTGTCTATAAAAAAGATATTGCCGTCGTCTCGGACGCTGAAATCCATCATCAAAAGGTTGTCTTCAACTTGAAATGATGCCTGGAACGACTAAGTTACTGCATTTCCCGAACAACGTCAGTACCCATCCGTTGTTGGTTATCAACTTTGACCTTCTCAAATCCGGCGACCCCTCCGAGATTGACCGTCTCTGGAATGCCGCAACATCCATTGGGCTCTGGTAGTAAGTAGTAGCGAAACTACCTGAGACAGGTGCATAATCATTGTTTTCTTAGCCTCAAGAACCATGATGCCGATAAGAAAGTCGACGACATGTCCAACGTTGGCGCAGAGTTCATGGCCCTCCCCGAAGAGACGATGAAGTTCGAGCAAGTTGATGGAGGGCCATGGTTTGGGCTTGTACATCGTCATCCATGTAGCCTTGATCTTCACGTCCCGTAAGCGCTGAAGCGCTGACCGCTGAACAAGTTGGTTGGTTGGTTAGTTGGATATGACTGACCGACCAACCGACTCGTTTATAGGAAAGCTAGCACGAACGCAGCGGACGTTACCAAGCCTAGCGAGCCCGAATGTTGGTTTGTCGTGTTATTCGCTCGTCCGGGCAACTCGAGAGTGCTTCGTGCGTTCATAAAAGCCAGTTCTTTGAGATCGCGGTCACTGTCCAAAAGCACCTCGATCACAACTTTAATACGGACCAGATTGCGGGGGGGGGGGGGATCAAGAGCCTGAAAATCAAGGATAAGGAAGGTCAGTATATCGAGAATGCACAGTTGTCACGCCCTTCCTGCATGTGAGCGGGAGCACACCCCTGACTGATGTGGACTGAAAGTTGAATTGAATTATGACCTTGTCCATCCGATGGACTACCCAACTACAATCATTTAAACACGCTGACATGGAGTCGAATATAACAGCGTGTGCTTCTTCTCCCCGACGGGCCCTCCACTGTAGTTTACTGACGACTTTTCCTGCTGGTGGTTGTAGTTGATGGTGAAGCGCAGGACTCGTAGTACTACTAAGAGCTTGCCGAGTTTGGTCCGAATGAGTCGTAACTGGTCATTGCGATAGCACGACGTATACACATTGACATAAACCCCGAAATAAACCAAGTATCTGTGAATATGTGTACCAAAAATTACTGTACTAACGAGTTCATGCACAAAGAGTATTATTACTATACGAAAGGAACGTGCTCAGGCATTGATGGTAATTAGAGCCTCGATACCACCGACGATAGAGTATGGAATTCCATTGGTTCCGTCGACAGGGTAGGTTTCCAACATCACGACATAGCCGGCATTGACGACGTAGTTCGCATCGGGGACCTGAAAAACGAAATAAAACAATTTAGAATGTCGTGATCAACGCAGTATACTAGAACGTACCGTAACATTGAACGTGTCAGAGGTACCGTTGGGTGCGCCGCGACGAGCCAAAAGGATATGAGACTCGAAATCGTTGTCGTTAGTGGGAACCTCGATGTAGTAGTCGGTATATTCAGGGCGGATACCAAAGGTGTTGATGGCGCAATTGAAGTCGGCATTTATAGTCAAGGTCTGCCAGGCGTTTGTTCAAATTCAGCTGGAAGGTCGGCACGAGAGTCGGAAAGTCTCACTTACATCACCAGCATTGACGTTGGTCGGGGAGACAGTCAATATGCCAAACCTGGTTGCTTCGGGACATTTTTGGCGAGGCTGAGGTGCAGCACCAACAAGGGCAACAGCCGAAGCAATGATGGCGGCGAGAGTGAATTGCATGTTGAGACCGAGATGTTCAAAGTAAGGGTTCTCGAGTTGCAAGGAATGATGAAGTGCACTATGCTGCATCCCATCTGTGCTTAAATACCCGCCGTAGAACTGCATATTGGCGAGGAAAGAATGACCATAATCCGTTTTGGTGGACAACATCTTGGCAGGGCAAATCGCCGTGGCACGAAAGCCCAGGCTAAGAGATCACGGACTTGCAATGATTCGCCGTGAACGGTTGGCACTTGGCAAAAGATGACGCCTTATGGTTTGAGGCAGTGCTATAATTGAAAATCCCACCTTAGGTGAGATGGTTAGCCTGGCTTCGCAATGCGTGAGGAGAAACATATCAATAGGCATGAACCGCAGAAAATATGCACTCGTGAGCCTATGTACTAATGACGGAAGTACTGTATACAACTACCCAGTGGGCAACACTGCCCTGCCCGGGAATCTATGTATGTACGATTCGGACTTGAAGAATGGAAATGAGTTGTCGTATATCTTTTATGGGTTACTCACAGCGCTTCCCCTCGCAGCTGCTATATCGCCGGGTTCTCGATGGGCGCAGAGCAACATTGCATGACAACGAGTCACATTAGTCGGTGTCATACTTCGCGGTTATCGGGGCCCGGGGAACGCAAAGACGAATACCGACATGGACACCGAATTTGACTTCGGCTCCCAAAGTGGCCCGGGTGCAGAGGACGGTCCTCCCTCAGCGAGGTCTGCTTTCTCTACTGCATAATATGCACCAGGAATTCAAACGTTCTCGACCGAGTGTGGTGAAATGCCACGCTTCAACTCTGGTTAGAGCGCCTCTGTCCAAGCAGAATACGGAGGATCTGCTACCGGTCAGGAAATGCTTCCAGAACCTGTAAAAAAATCGTCCTTGAGGAACTAGACTCACCGGTACAGGTTTGTCGCTTTACACCCAGTTCCTACCAAGACATCACCATGGAAATCTCGGCCGCCGCCTCATTTATTGAGTTTCTAGACGAACTGATATGGGGTGCAAAGGACGTAACTGACACACCTTTTCTCCGCTGTGAACCAACGAAGATACACCTGTCACCTTGCATCGTCACGTTTGAGAGCAAATGAGAGTAGCAAAGTTAAAATGGCGATGAAAAACTCACACACACTCTGTTTGTGGTCTGTGGACGCACCCGGGCTTCCTTTAGCGACTCTCCTAGTTTGAGAATCACGAGACGAAGATGACGACCCCTTGGGAGGATAAAGGAGAGTAGCGAGATAGCCGTCTCAGATGAGAGACTCGAGTTATATGCGTGTCCGTACACCGGTATATCTGATTCAAGGAACGAGATATGTTTTGTATCATGTTTCCTGCCACGAATTGTCGTACGTGTAGTGGGAGTTGAGTGGGAAGTCTCTGGTAGTACTTGCGCAGTCGTGAGGTGATGGTAGTTAACAATAGGAGCCTTTATCCGACTTGCGAACTCGGAGTCATACATGAGTCGTGAATGGGACCATCATAAGGGATGGCCATAGGTACGGTACTTGCGACACGACAGGATTCCGCATATCACCCAAAGATATATGTACACACAGGAGAGCGCCAAGCGTTCACAAAGCCGACAGCGGTTCACAGAAACAACCTCTCCTCTATGGCTTTGATCCAGGCCCAATGTAAACACCCAACGCCAGCACTCCCTCCCTCCTCCGAGTCGCAACCTCGCCAACTCATCAATCATCCTTTCTCGCAGACTTGGGTCGCGGCAACGGCGGCGGAGGTGGAACCATCGGTGTCGAAGGCATCGATGCCGGTAGCGGTATGCCCGCAGGCATGTGCCCGTAGCTATGTCCGTGTCCGTTGACCATTCCTCCCGCGTTCGAACTCGCACTCTCCCCGCTCACGTTCCTCATCATGCTTGGTGTCCTCGAATGTGGGTGCGAAGAAAACGGCGGTGTACCCAAACCCAACCCGACACCCGAAGCTGGCGTTGACGGCACTGAGGGTCCAGGGCCAAACGTTCCTGAAGCGAGTCCTGTACCCGTGAAAGGCGGCAACGGGATGGGCGGAGGTACTGCTGGGGTCGTTGACACGTATGGTGAATACGGATATGGACTCGCAGGCCCGAACCCAGAACCCCCCGTTGCCGGAGTCGTTGCATAAGGAGTTCCAGCACCCTCGACGACCCACCCGTTGCCCTGCCGCATGACGCGGCCGGCGCCTGCGTTTGGCCGCGCACGGAGCTGTCCGCCTGCCCATTTGCGTTTGACCCCAGTCGTTTCGGCGGCGACAATTCCTGGGGTAGAGTCTGCGCCCGAGACCGCTTCAACGGCACGAACAGTGACGCGGAGGAAGTACGAAGCACAGGTGAAGACACCGCCAATGACGCCGACGCACCTGATGTGACGAGTGAATGACTGTTATAAATAAAAACGCAGCTTGGACTGCGTACCTAATCAACAGCTGCGCCAGCGAGGTGGTACGTTGGTAGATGGTAATGACCATTGGATCCAGTTCAAACTTGAAGAAGATACCAGGGGTGCCTTGATGGCCATCCAGCTGACGAACGTAGTGCGTAACACTATATTGATTGGTGTGGAGAGGACGCGAACGCGGCGCAACATAAGTGGTAGGGACCACATGAATGTAATACTGGTATGCCACGAATTCTGTCAAGGATGGTGAGTCGACTACACAGCCAACTCGACTGAAACAGCAAACATACGTTCTTTGGCGAGTTCGAACGAGTAATCGAGTGGCTGGACCATGTCGGGGAAATAAGGCCCAAACGAGAACTCGGTGATGACGTGCGAGAGATTCATTTCTAAGATGAAATGTTAGTAAAAGAGTCTCGTTACAAAAACACGAACGCACTATCGTGGGGAACGTGAACAGCGCTCGAATACCCGTGTCCGAGGGTAGTGATATGTAGGTTAGCTGGCAAAGGTGAGAACCATGTACGAATACAACAGGGTGTGCTCACCAGTGACCTTTCTAACACCGAGGGTACCATAAATTCGGCAAGCATCGCCATCTGTCTTGTGATTATACGTTGGACGGTATTCGGGTTGTGCGCTTTTGAAAAAGGAGAAGAATCCACGAGAATTTCTCGACTGGGCAATGGCCTGACGAGCAGAGAGGTCCTTGGCGTGCTCTCTACAGTCAAAAGATTGACGTGAGACATTGATCAAACCAGGATGTTAAGACGCACTTTAGAGTGGTAGCTTGTCCGATATCGAATACAGTCTGTGAAACGTATTGAGACACAGCGAAGGGGGCGGAAAGTGGTACGCACACCGTCACGATGGAACCCCCTGGTTAGGAAAACACGGTCGCCAATCACGTCGCGCAAGTCCACGGAGAGGACTATGTTGCAGAGGGATAAGTGCAAGCAATGCACCGTGCTCGTGAGAGGTACATACATGAGCAGGGAGTGTTTACGACCATGTCGACGTTGATACTCATGTAATTTTTCGTGCGACTATCGACACTGAACTCATAGTCAGGCCAGCCCCAGACATATTCTGCGAGATCGTTCAAGACGAGGAGGAAAGCAATGAGGATGACGAAAAGAGTGAGGAAGCCGCGCGATTCTGAGCGAGCTTTGTAGGTGGAAGGAAGTTTTGGAAAGGCGTCGAAACGGGCGAGACCTGCTGGGACAACGCCGTCAAGCATGTCCAGCAAAGATTTCTCTTTGACCGACATAAAAAAAGTAAAGTAATAATGAAAAAGTTCAAGTCAACGTGTCACTTTCACCTTTTCGCGTCATCATATGTGTCAGGCGACCCCCCGGAAACCCACGTAATTTTATTACGCAATACATATTCATCTCCTCCTCGTCGTCGGCCACGATGAACACCATCGACCTCACAGCGTCACCGCCCGCGTCGTATCCCCTCCTCGCCCCGCTCACCTCCCGTAACTCGCTGACACGTCCATCATCCGTCGACCCTGATTCTCAGAGACAAAAACGAAGGCGGGTCGACGCAGATTCGACCAACGTCCTCGCGCAAATCTCGACGTGGGAGGTGCCTTCAGACATCCTCCCTGAAAACGAACCATGTTCAGCAGGCGACGAACCCGCAGCCACGTCATCATCCACTACCATCGATCTCGTCGACGAGCCTCCGGAGGCAGACCGCAATACCACCCCCGTCATAATCGACATGTCAGACGACCCAGCATCCCCGACCCCTTCTCCAGTCTATCCCGCCGAAGATGACACGTCTACCGATGCGCCGCAGGAGCCACTGTCGGCATATACGTGCCCCATCTGTTTCTCCCCACCAACCAACGCAACCCTGACACCGTGCGGACACATCTGCTGTGGCCAATGTCTTTTTACAGCGGTCAAGTCTACCATGAGAAGAAACATGGTCGTCGCGATGGACAGAGCTCCCGTAGCTACGTGAGTCCACCATCACTGCTCATCAACATCCTTGAACTTATTCCTTTTGATACAGATGCCCCGTATGTCGCGCAGAGATACCACGCTGGGACGGACGCGGGGGTGGCGTGATCGGGTTGAAGATGCAAGTCTTGTATTCGATATGAGAGGAGGAGCGCATTTGTTGTTTGTACTTGTTAGGATCCAAGGGCCAAGGCTTTTGGCAAATTTGGTCATGCGAAGGGACCCCTTATCTTTCTCAGTACTTTCCCAACAGTTATGTAGAGAATACACAAATACTAACTTGCCCCATTTACAGCATTAGTTGTGAACCCTGACTCGGACTACCATTGTGTCTGTTTTATGGTCAGCTGTCATAGTGATGTAGAGAGCCCAATTATGAGCTGCACAGAAGTAGAAGTAGTGATGCATAGAATACAATCATACACGGTATTGCAAATCTTTACAGTACCATTTGTGATGGAAGTTCGTAGTGCTTGTTGTTTGAACGACATCCCTTGCCACCCAGTCTCCACTGCACTTCAGTCTCCCGGTTCGAGCAGGAGAGTGGGTATGTGGGCCGCCGCCCCGTCCTGTCCATCTCGGATACTGGCAACGACGGGCGCAGGGACCATTTACCTTCACCGCTGGCAACTACCTGTTCGGACCCGGAACGTCGCCAGTTGCCTGTAGCGCAGGGTCCGGGTCCGGGTAGCCACGCCGTCACGTCGTCGTGGCATGGTGCTGCCGCATTCCTTACGTCGTCGTCGCGGCGTCGTGGTCGTGTCGATGTCGATGTCGTCGTTGCATCGCTGACCGTGTCGCCAGTCGGCGTCACGCCAGCGTTGTGTCGTCGTCGTGGCTGCGTCATCGTGGCGCGCGTTGTCCGTTGCGCCGTCGTCGCAGTCGTGCCAGGTCAGTGCCAGGTCACGTCGTGTCGTGGCATGCCGTCGCACCAGTCAGCGTGTCACGGTGCCGTCGTCGTCACCGCGCCAGTGGTCACGTTGTATCGAGCTCGAGGGAGGGACTAAAGTGAGGGCGGTGAGGACGAGGACTAGGTGTGCTCACCGTCGTTGGCCTCGTCTCATACGTCGTTCGTCGTGCGTTGTCGCCGTTGTCACGTTTGAGCACTAGGAGCGAAAAAAAAAAAGAAAGAAAATAAAAGAAAAAGAAAAAAACCACACATGAATGACCGGACCGGTCGATATCCGCGGGTTTCCTACGGGTCTTCGACAGTGTACCCGCATGTAAACCCGTACCCGTGGGGCGGGTATGGGTTAGTCGCGGGTAAGGGTGCGGGTAGCGCTGCAAATACCCAACGGGTTACCCGTGCTCTTGCCTAAAGTCTTAGTCTATGGTTACGAACGTCCATAGTTTGCGCAGCGATGAGATGAATATTAATGATACTGTAGAGCAACACTCGGAACACAAGCGAGCAGACGAGAGCTGTGTGGATAAGCAATCCACCATCAACCATTCGGGAACAGATTCCCACAAAATTAAAGTCTTGCCTGAGCGTCATAAACGAGATTTCAAAGTGGAGCTCGACCAGAGACACCCTCTCGCACAAGACGAGATGCACCCCTTCAGGGAGAGCGACTGGCGAAAAAATTAGAATATGTTGCCCAGGTTAAATGACGACCGACTCACCATGGTTAGGGACATCCATATTGCACAGCGACGGGACGATCGATAGTAACAAGAGGTGAACGTGACTGCTGGACAACACGCCTCCGAGTCGAACGTTGCGACGCCAGCACTGACAAATAAATTACTAAATCAAAGAAAGCCACAATTTTCCAAAAGTAGGAAAGACTAACTACCAAATCCGTCTAAAATTTGTCGGGTAAACCTGGAACCCTTTTAGGGTCCAGGAAAAAGACAGGAGTTTATACCAACTCATCCTTTCCACCACTTACTAGCAAGTGATTTCTATTCAGAGTGCATGCGATTTTTTCTTGACACTGTTGACAATCACGCATCATGGTACTCCTCTTGGCTGGATACGAGATGTCCTTCACTGATGCAAAAGCTTGGGCACTGCGGAATTGGCCCGACATGAACATCTACGAGGACGTCGAGCTTCCCCTTATCATCGCTCAGTACCACAGGAGACGCGGCGTCCGCTTCAGGTGCATCGCGGTGTCGATCAATGATGAGGCAGTGGTATTCTTCCCACTATCCAGCATAGAAGATCCGGAGTCGACGATATACAAGCACAAACAGCTTATGCGAAACCGAGAAAGCGCGTAATTTCAAGGCATGGCTCTTTCAGCGTGAATGGGACAAGGAACTCGCCAAGAAAACGAAGTGGACAACAGTAGCAGACCCATACTTCGACTGTGCCGAGGTAACCACATTCCAGTTGTGAATTAGTGCATTTTATATTGACAGACGATCAGAGTCTGATGCCGAGGGAGCAAACTCAGCTTCAGGACATAGTGTTCAACATCAAACGCATGAGCCTCACTTAGTTTATTTGGATTGTTGACATGTATGATACGTACGCGTAGAGTACCAGGCCGTTGGACTCGCCCATGCGCTGTAAAGTTGTGATTCCCGCTATCAAGTCTACCATGAGAAGAAACATGGTCGTCGCGATGGACAGGGCTCCCGTAGCTACGTGAGTCCACCATCACTGCTCATCAACATCCTTGAACTTATTCCTTTTGATACAGATGCCCCGTATGTCGCGCAGAGATACCACGCTGGGACGGACTCGGGGGTGGCGTGATCGGGCCGAAGATCTTGTATTCGCTATGAGGAGGAGCGCATTTGTTTGTACTTATTAGGTTCCAAAGCTTTTCTCGTTGCAGTCATGTGAATTGTGTTTCGGGCGGTTCGCGCGCTCTGCCGGCGCTGACTCAAACGTTCATGTCCCTCCAGTCAAAGCCTGCTGCGCCTGCTCAGCAATTGACACCCTTTGGAGCCGCCTTGGCCGGCGCTCTCGGGGCTTGCTTCAGTAATGCGTGCGTGCTTGACCAACCCCGTACGTTCTCGAGCAATACTTATATGATCCCACAGTATAGTATACCCACTTGACGTGTATGTGCAAGATCATAGCTCCACGTTCGACACAGCTGACATCGTCTTTCCAGCGCCAAGACGCGGATACAAGCCACGTCATCGACCGCCAAGGGAAAACGCAAAGATGAGCTGACGATGCTTTCCGTCCTGCTTGACATCTTCCACCATGAAGGCATCTCGGGATGGTACCGCGGTTTCGCAGCGACGATGCTCAACACATTCTCCATGCGTGCGTCTCCCCATGCCTGCTATCCTGTCATTTGGTCTGGTTCTGATTCGCGAACACACTCTCAGAATACGCCTACTTTTTCTTCTACGCTTTCCTCCGAGCCACCTACATTAAGCGTCTCACGGCAAGAGCACCTCCGAGTTCTAAGACGCCCATCCTTTCCACCGCTGCTGAGCTGTCTCTCGGCGCCGCAGCCGGCGCCCTCTCCCAGATCTTCACCATCCCCGTTTCCGTCATCGCAACCCGACAACAAATCGGCCGCTCCACGCGCTCCAAAACTGCTGGCGAAGGCGTCTCCTCCGAACCAGACGGTGATGACGGCTTCTTCACCGTCGCGCGCGAGATCATCCGCGAGGACGGCGTAACCGGCCTCTGGTTGGGCATAAAGCCTGGCATGGTGCTCACCGTGAACCCCGCGATCACCTATGGAGTGTACGAGCGCCTTAAGAGCATACTTGTGCTCGCGCGTGCTGCGACCGGTGCGGCCGAGAAGCTCACCCCGGGGATGACGTTTTTGCTCGGCGCGTTCAGCAAGACGCTCGCCACTATTGTGCGTTTCGTTGTCTCACCTTTTTCCTCTTGAAGGATGTGCTTGACCAAGGAATGAACAGGTGACATATCCGTACATCATGGCCAAGGTGCGAATCCAGGCGCGCACGTCTGAGCGCGACGATGCGCCTGATGACGTAGAGAAGGGGCTTGCCCACGACGAGCGGTCGCCACCGGCGAAAGCGAAAGACACAGGCGCGATCGGTCTGTTGGTCCGGGTACTCCGGACGGAAGGGTTTGTCGGCTGGTATCAGGTAAGCAACTCCGTGTTCGTTTCGCCTGAGACATATCTCGCTCGTCTCGCAGGGTCAGATTTAGACATCACATCACTCACACATTTCTACGTAGGGCATGTCAGCGCAGATCATCAAGGCAGTGCTCTCTCAGGCGCTGTTGTTCGTATCCAAGGAGCAATTTGAACGGTGGGCCTTGGCCCTGATGATCCTGTTTTCCAAGTTGAGGGCGGGATCGTGAATGAATCATGACGGATCCGGGGGTGTACGGCATAGATTGTTCGGTCGCTAGTGAGAGTGACATTGATCAAACTGCTATTGTCTATGCTGCGCCGCCAATTGGCCTCCATAATAGATATAGATTCTTGCTGAATCAATTCTTCTTGGCTTCTTGGAGCAGAAACAAGGGCGCCACAGGGTCGTTATTCCATTCGCCGGACCTATGTTCTTTGTGTTCCACTCATCAAAGTCTCGTCTCATGCAGAACAAAAGGGAACAGGAAGAGGGTTATCTCCTTTTCCTATTTTTGAGTTCATGTGAAATTCAGGGGGTCTGGACCGTATCGCCTCGCTGGAATTCCTTTGCGATGGAAACATTTTGAAAGAACAAAGAGAAATCACGCGTCCTTTTCTCTCTGTGATTTTTTGGTCGCGTGATGTCTCCGAACTCCTGACCAAGCGATTAGAATAGCCACGTATTTCTCGTACCTGATCGATGTCGATCCTACTTGACACAACGGGGTTCCTACCCTACAGCAGTGGTTCCAGCATTGCTGGGTCGGCCCGGGTGAACGGATGTCCCGGCAGGCCGGAATTGGTGCGCACGTACATTCGCTCCTTCGTAGTTCCTGGCATTGCCGGGCGGCCAGCGATACAAGCCCGGACCGATAGCAAACATCTGCTTCCCGTGTTTACCCGGGATTTCCTATAACGGCTCGAGACTAAGATCCAGCCTGAGTGCGCAGTTGGTCGCCAGGTGATTTTGTACATTATGAGGCTCGCTTCAATCATTATGATCAGGCGTATAGGTACCACTTGGTGAAATCTCAAGCGATCACGATCGATCCGATGTGTGACATACTGCGAGTTGCGATTCAGGGTGAGTGAGGTCACGACAGGCCAGGGTTCTGGTTACTATGTACTGCGCTTGCTTGAAGGGTAAAGACTCGGAACACGTAAACCTGCGACGATGACGCCTGTCGCGGTGAAAGGCACCCGCTGAGGTATGTATGCGGATGCGGCCTGTTGAAAGGTTCTTGCGTGGATGCTTGGTAAAAGAACACGCAAACTTGCGACGTGAACGTTTGGACGACGACTCTCCTGTCGCGGCGCTAAAGGCACCGTGGCGCGGATGCCTGAAAGGTTTTTGCGTGGAGGGCGAATTTCATTCATGCGTACCTACTACATACTACCCGAGCGCGGATTTTCAGGGCGACCGACGTTGGTGGCAACGGGTACGTTGCGTTTACTAAGAGTCAAGAACGCGTAAGCAAGTCGCAGCGTAGACAATTCCGAGACTTCAGAAGTGCCTACAGGTAGCCTATTAGGTGGCTACTCACCACCGAGCAACCCGGCGATTGATCACTTGCCAGTGGCACTCATTCACTGGGCTTGTGCGCTGCGCACGGCGCAGGCTCCACGTAGTACTATATATGATCGAGCCATAAGACCATTGGGGACTGCAGCAACATAGCATACAGCTTCAAGTTGGACATTTGCACCGCTGTGGTGCCGCCACACTGCGTCGGCGCTCGACAGCTGGGTGGACACATGCGCGACGTTGACATTTTTGATATATGTATCCAGTAGACAACTACCACTCAGTCAGCACCGGAGCCAGCTGCCGCAGGGATCGTTTTTCAATTTCACGTCGTCCAAGTTTGGTCCGGCTGTCACGGTAGTTAGAGTTAGAGGATGGCAGTGGTGGCGGTGCGGCGGATTCGACCGAAACGCACGGCATTCCGACCACCTTTGTCGGAACGCTAGCTATCGATATGATCACTGGCAGTTAGCTTTCGATGATGATTTCCCATGCGATATATGTGTGTGTCGTGACAAACAAGCTCCATGATGGGCGTTTGTTGGCCCAGATAATTTGACGTAGATCCATCGTGGGCAATCATGTGGGGCAACTGTCTCGCGCCCTCGCTCTCGGAAACCATCCCAATTACACGTGGTCAGTGATATTCTTACACTTTCCCCTTGCTGACCACCGCAGACCGCCGCCCCGGGCCCCAAAGTACCGTACGCGTGTCGCCGATGGTCGGTGGCACGCGTTTCAGTCGTGCACGACAACGATATGGTAACTATCCACCCGCCGGGCCTCCCTTCCCCGGACGCTCATGATCACGAGCCCAGAGCCTGGAATGCGTGATATACGCCATTGTACCCGCAGTCGGGCGGGCTCCGAGGCTTTGGCTTGAAATAATCAGACGCAA
The DNA here is from genome assembly GCA_038091855.1 of Leccinellum luteum. NCBI lineage: Eukaryota > Fungi > Basidiomycota > Agaricomycetes > Boletales > Boletaceae > Leccinellum > Leccinellum luteum. The sequence continues at coordinate 35,766 of JBBPPG010000057.1, read as the reverse complement.
CAACATGATATCATGGGTCATGATACAACGCCGACGTTACAGCTTCAAACTTCACGTGCCCCACCAGCTGCATCGGTTCAACGCCCCGGATGGGCACAACACAATCAAGATTCGAGCATGATGATCACGATTGCAGTGACTCGTGATTTGTACTGGTCCAGGTAGGGTACTGATTCGAACTGATTCGAACGGACACTGCATTGCATCGAAACAGCACTGCATTACGGTGGAGTCTTTGAATTAGCCATCCGATGCGCAGCAGCATCAGACGAGAGGTTCGAGGTTCGGACCATCAAGCAACATGAATGAAGTGACGTCGTTGGTACCCATTTCGGTTCGTCTACAAGAAGGGGCGTGGATGTGGGTATCTGATACTGAGATACAAAAAAGGTACCATATCAAAACCAATACGCATGATGGAAGATGCCATCTGAGTAGTCACGATAGTGATGTGGATGCAGAACGAGGAAAATGAGCGCGTAAATAACGAAAGGAGCAACTTGCGTGAGTGGGTCAACGTGGGATGCAAAGCGTGATCGGTAGAATGATGGATGATGATACGGTGCAAATGCGGATACTTCAGGGGAAGATAAAAACAAAGCAGAAAGGAACACAAAGGAGCGTGAGTTAGCGAGGGTATGATCGTGCATAGTGTGGCAAACATGGGTGCAGCGTGGGTCAATGATACAAGTGAGCGAATTAAATAGTATGAGACAAACGAAATCAAAAGAAGAAAAAGAAAAACATGAGACACTTGGCGCGATACAAACGTCCAGTCCTTTTTATAGAAGAAACGAACCCGATGATGCGAATAGATCCAAGCATGTGTGCGGGCGGAATAATAAACTCCGGGAAATGAAATGAGGCCCCCGGTGGGTTACGTTTGAGATACAGTGAAATGCATGCAAACAACAAATCGTGCCTTCGCGTATAAATATATGCATGCAGATGTAGTCGTCGTCATCACAAAAGTGAATGCAGCGTGAATGCGATGAAGAGCCGTGCCATCCCCTGTGTGGTGGCTGAGCTTATCTTGTCAAGCTCCACATGGGACCGCCAACATTTCTCGCCCTAAGCCCCATACCGCGGATCTCGTTGTGGGCTCGGTATCGTCGCCCATCATGATGTCGTCATCCTCATGCGCGGAGACGATCCGTTCCAAATCCCTCGTAGCCGATAGGATCGCGATCGCGAGACGCGGTCCCATGCGGAGAATCTTTTCTCCCTCCGGCGAGCTACGCATCCTTCCCTTGAGCGCCACGCGGTATAGGTCCGGTTCCGGTTTCGAACGTGGAAAACTCGCGCGGGGCGGTAGCAATTGACGCTTCGGAGAGAGTGGTGATGTAGTACGAACATTGGGAACTGCGGACTGCGGCTGGGGTTGGGGTGCTGCACGGGTGCTGCGTTTGGACGCCGATGTGGCGGAGGATGACGAAGTAGGGGCAATGGTGAATTCGGGACGTTTACGGCCAAGCTTCGTGGCATCTCGTTCTCGTTGCTCTTTGTAGTGGAGACGAGCGTGGCTCAGAGGAGCGGTGCGGGGTAGGGCAGAGGGCGAGGATGTCATATGGAGGAATGAGCCACCCTCAAAGTGGCTCTCATCGTTAAAGTCGGAAAGGGAAAGGAATGATTCGGTACGACGTAGCATCGTGCGGGACGTCTTGCGGGGTAAAGACTCTGAGAAGGACGTCGTTCGTTTGCGTGGGTTTGATGGGAAAGAAAGGAGGGAAGGGACGGGGGGACGCGAAGGCATAAGTAGCGTGGAAAGGGAGTGAGACCGGAGACGACGACAAAGGGACTTGATATCCTGTGGCCGAAACAAAAGCGGTGCGTACCAGGGCAGATGTGATCGGGCACTGGTGACCAATTCGAGCGATCAAAGATAAACAAGGAAGTTCTCACACTGGCACATAGCCGTTTGACAGGATGCGGCTGAGTCGAGACCTGCGGCGGAGGTTGGAATAAAATGAAAGGCTGGCTTGATCCGGGATGAAATGAAAAAGAACATTATGCTGGTTCGTTCGTGGCAACTTGAACAGCGCCTAGGAAGCGACGCCGATTAGGGAAAAGAACTGTGGCGCTCATACCCGAATAAGTGAGATTCTGCTGGAAAAAATGGAAAACTTACCCCAGTCCTCCTGGGATGGGAAGGGATGACGACACCGCTGCCAAGTATACTTAAGGGCGAGGTGGAGCAGGTTAATGAGAGTAATGTGGCCCGAATGAGCTCCTTGACGCGGTGGAAATGAATAGACCCTGGGCGTCTATCCATTTCCACCTGAGTCATTACTCAAAAATGACTCATTATTACATTGTGCGTCCTCAAATTCAAAGTCGAGTGGAGACAAGAAAGGGAGTTGGATGCGTTGTGCAACAATAAGTCATGTCGGCGGATAAAGTAACCCCTAAGTCAGTAGACGAGTTGAGGTCGCCAGAAGGAAGAAAACAACAACTTCAACAACTTGTAAACAAGCAAACAAACAAACCTTTTGTCTTTGTCTCTGTTTTTGTTCTTCGCGTAAGTGGAGCATTTCACTTGCCCTCTCGTCCCTATTCGTGAGGCGAAAAGAAGCATCTGGACAATGCCTTCCACAACTTTCTGTCTCTGTCTCTGAACCTTCAATGCGCCTCGCGGATGTGATATGATGCTGACTTAATAATGGAACACGATACTGCACCGACATCATTCGATACATTTCAACCGTCGAAATGGATGGTTGCATGGCTGGGGAATTTTTCAGAAACAAGTTGTGTGCACTGTAGTCTGTGGGTGCCGGGTGTCAAATTTCAACGAGCAGTGCGTACGGTGACCTTCGTTGACGTCTGTGGCGGTTAGAACTTCAACCCGCGGCTCCATCAGATCCGCGATCATTTGACGCTCCGTAGCAGTTGTTTTCGGTCTGAAGGCAATTTGAGCCCCTCTGTGGCGTTTCCCCAGGTTTAGATGAGGTTGAGGTGGAAACAGCCGTTGTAAAAGGGTCAGTGCTCAGTGACGTGGTTCACTTTTTGCGCTAACGACACCGCGAACGTCTGTGTGTGGTTTTGATTCGTCTGTACTTGCATAGCGAGGTAAGTTACGGCGATGTCGGAATCGCGCTTCTCGGCTTGTTTCTATGTATCCGGAACGTGATCCCACGCAGAAACATTTCGGCCCGGTGACCAGTCGGACCCGCGCTTCTCGGACCTTTTCTACTCATGTGAAAATATCAAGACGTATCATAATCGATGATTGAGGCAGCATCAATGTCTATTGATTATCAGAGTCACTAACGACGGTGACCGTCCCATCCAGGTAAGCCAACAAACCAACACATTTCAACAAGATGTTCATCGATCTGATTCGACGTCGATTCACACCACTCATTGGCTGAGGCGAACAAGTTCAAATCAACCAAGAAGAGAAGTGAGAAACGCGCTGATTTCCCCGCTGAACCTCCATTAAAACTCTAACGCTGCGACGTAAAGAGTTCTTCGATCTATTGGAACAAATAAGTGAGTTAAAACAGCTAATCGGTTTGCTAATTCATTACACACATGCTGGCAGCAGACACCTCGCTGGTCTCATACGTTCGTGTGTAGGACACACAGGTCGAGTCAAGGTAACATAGGAGCTGCGCCGGGAGCACTCGACCTCGTCATCACAAATGCTGTGATTGTTGAGTCGGACGATATATACAAGGTACGGTGAGCGTTTCAACTACGAGTTTTCCCCGCGTAGTGACGGCACTGTATGCAGATACCGGTGTTAGAAGGGAGATCATTGCAGACAAGTAATTTGGCAAAACCCGACATGAATTCGGACGATACCGATCTAATCGTGGACTCGCCAACGCCATTAAGTGGGATGGCCGGAGCCGTCAATATGCTTAGCCTCCGAATCATTATATCTGCCTGCGACGAGTGAGCGGGTGAACTCTTGCTGTTGGCACAACGACTGATCGGGAATAGGACACCGATCCTAGCGCCACAGGTCTAGGGCTGTATGAGGATTGAGATCCATGACGACTGTCATCTCTGACTTGCCTAGATGTCATGATAACGTTCTGAACGGGAGCAATGTCGTTGAGTCTATTTTTGTCCCAATGATGCAATCCAGTCCTCCCCCCTAGACACGATCGCGGCCTTGAGCGGCCATAAAATACAACTACATCAAAGGAATCATGCACTCATCTCCGCGCCGATGTCGATATGCTCCCGAAATCGTTATCGACTGAGGATTCGTTGACATAAAGGTGTCGCAAAATCTAGTACAGATATAGAAACTGTTCTGCACGACCATGAAAGACACCATCCACTAGGCAGGATAGACCCTGAGCTTGTTCGGAGCTCCACGTGCTCGCAAAGCTACTTAGTTCAAGGTGCATATGGGCAACGGGTGTTCTGGGCTGAGATACCAGCGATAACGAATTATTGCAAGAGAGGTCCGTAATGAACGTTTGATGTAATTGTGTTGCACAATTGACAGCATCGGTTGTTCTTGCGAGCTTTTCCCTTATCAGCTTGCCAGACACAACAGTGTCCCGCTCTCATTTTACAAGATCATTCCCACTGCAAGGCCCGCTGCGCTTCATCCCAGCGCTTCGACTTTGTAAGATATCGTAATAGACTGATCATCGCCCCTCATTGGATGCCCTTGCCCGCTTCAATTTTGCAAGATGCCGTCTGCGTTTCCCCGCTCACTCTTAATTTTACAATATTGTCCCGCATTGCGAGTTCTCGCTCCCTTCATCCCGCCTCGATCTCGCGAGACATCGTCTGCATAAGTTCTCGACCCGCTCTGACCGACTTGATTTCTGGGTCGCACTGTGTTTGCAAGTTTGAGTCACATTGCAATCTCAGCGCCATGCCGCTGATCACGACAGTGCGCCGTCACTGTCTCATGCAAGCTTCTGGCACCTGAGCCGACTTCTAGATGATCTATGACTCCTTGCTCATTTCCGGGGGCTTCCTACACTCGTTACGCAGGCTGTCCATTCCACTTAAGAAAATGTCACCCCATACTACGGGAAGCCAATCCTGTGGCTAATTAACGGCACTAGCCTGAGTACTAATACTAGTAGGTTTGGGACGATATCCAAAAAGGAAACATAATAAATGTAGTGTCGATGGGGCTTGTGTCACGAATTGAACCTACATTATCGCCAGTAAATAAGTGTTGAGAGCTGAGATATATGTACGATCACCCCCATCGTCGAGGTCGAAATCTAGAGAGCAGCTTTGTAACGTAACACGCCGGCCGAGTGGATTCTGGTCGTTTTGCAAGCTCTGGTTGGTTCAGCTAAACCAAAGACAGCTATATACGGTATTTTCGTGATTCTAAGCACCCATTGGGCGCTTACAAGAGTCCGATCACTGGCAAGCCATGCATCACGGTTGACGGGCGTGACGCTAGAATGCTAATATTTACCAAAAAAGGTATATTTGTTTGCGTAGCTGCAAGCTAACGATAACAGGTTACTGCCGCGCTTCAAGCGCCAGTACCCTGCCACGTCGACTCTTCGGATTCCTGCGATAACTCGTCGAACCCGAAACCTTGAATCGCCACACGAATGTATATCTTACCGAGAGAACACGACAAGCTCTTACTCCATCAGGTACATTTTATTTTTGTCGAATGGAAGCCGCATCAGGGTCCCCGCCCTGCCAGCATCAATTAACGCTCAGTTTTAACAAAGGCAGGAACCCTTGCCCAGAAGCGACTCGCGCGGGGACTGCAATTGAACCTCAATGAAGCAACTGCACTCATCGCTTCGCAACTCCAAGAACGTATGCGCGATGGGCTGCATTCCGTCTGCGACTTGATGCAGTATGGCAAGACCCTGCTGGGCCGCAGGCACGTCCTCCCGGGCGTCGCGCCCAGTTTGCATGATATCCAAGTAGAAGGAACCCTTCTGGACGGGTTGGTATCCAACGATGTGCTCGTCGATTGACCACACTGAACGAACGGTTTTACGCTACTAGCATCTTCCTCGTGACCGTGCATGATCCAATCTGTACCGACGACGGCGACCTCAATGCCGCGCTTTTCGGCTCGTTCCTACCCGTGCCGCCCGTCCACACCTTCCCAGTACCAGACCCAGCCCTGGACGATCCCGCGAAACTTCCAGGTGCGATCGTCCCAAAGAAGGAGCCCATCCTGATCAATCGCGGCCGCGAAAAACTCGAGATCGAGGTCATCAACAATGGGGATCGACCCATTCAAGTAAGTAATGGTTATCTATGGATCCCCTCTGCAAGAATGCTTATCGTCCCAGATCGGCTCGCACTATCCATTTTCAGAAACGAACGGGGCGCTGGTTTTCGATCGTGAGAAAGCGATGGGGAAACGCCTCGATATACCTGCAGGAACGGCCGTCCGATTCGAGCCTAGCGTTAGAAAGACCATCGTCCTTTGTTCTGTTGGAGGGACCAAGGAAGTCAAGGGAGGCAATGGGCTCACTGCCTTCGTTGCGTCCAGGCTGGCAGCGGGCGTCTCCGAAGATATCTTTCAAGGGTTTGGTCATCATCCCCAGCCAGACGCGCTCCTATCGTTCGCAGACAAGTATATGAGTCGCGAGGAGTATGTGTCCATGTTTGGTCCCACGGTTGGGGATCGCGTCCGTCTCGGGGACACGAGTCTCTGGATCGAGATCGAGTCCGACTCGGTGAGTCAGATTGTTTCGGTTCGTCTGGCCGTATTAAGCTGGACTAGGCTTTCTATGGAGACGAAGTCAAATTTGGCGGTGGTAAGTTGTCCCGGTGATGGTTCTGCGCCGTTTCTTCAATCTTTGGACTAGGCAAGACCATTCGCGATGGTATGGGCCAAGCGTCTGGACGCAGCTCTACGGAGGCTCTTGACCTGGTCATCACGAATGCCGTGATCGTCGACTGGACAGGTATATACAAGGTAATCAGTCGTTTGCATGTGGTCTCCACTTTCTGATGATGGTGTAGGCGGACATTGGTGTGAAATCTGGAATCATCGTAGGCATTGGCAAGGCTGGAAATCCCGACATGATGGATATGGTCGACCCGAAGTTGATAATAGGGTCGTCGACTGAAGTCATTGCCGGGGAGAAATTGATCGTTACAGCGGGAACTATCGACGTGCACATTCATTACATCTGTCCGCAACAGGTAACGGAGGCGCTCGCTGTCGGCACGACGACGATGATCGGAGGTGGTACTGGTCCCAGTGCAAGTACGAACGCGACCACGTGCACACCCAGCCCTTTCTATATGAGGGCTATGCTGGCCGCGACGGATGGTCTTCCCATGAATTTCGCGTTCACGGGAAAGGGCAATGATTCTCTTCGACCGGCTCTCGAAGAGATCATCGAAGCGGGCGCCGCAGGACTTAAACTCCACGAGGATTGGGGGTCGACTCCGGCCGCCATTTCGAATTGTCTCGATGTCGGAGATGACTATGACGTCCAGATCAACATTCATACTGATACTCTGAACGAGAGCGGTTTCGTTGATTGTACGTTCGTTCTAAAGGGTGATTGATTCTGTGGTGATCACATTCTCTAGCTACCATTGATGCATTCAAGGGCCGCACAATCCATACATATCATACTGAGGGAGCTGGTTTGTGATTTGAGATATCATGTGCGTCACCGTGCTGATGTTTTGTTAGGCGGTGGACATGCCCCCGACATCATCAAAGTCTGTCAATATGATTATGTGCTTCCATCATCCACCAACCCTACTCGTCCTTTTGCTACAAATACTGTCGATGAGCATCTCGACGTGAGCAGTGATCACAGCCGTGTTACGTACAGGGTAGCTGATAACGTCTTCATCAGATGCTCATGGTCTGCCACCACCTCGACAGGAACATCTGCGAAGACCTCCGCTTTGCACAATCTCGAATCCGCGAAGAAACGATCGCGGCAGAAGACGTCCTCCAAGATCTGGGTGCGATTTCGATGATCAGTTCGGACTCTCAGGCGATGGGACGGGTCGGCGAGGTCGTGGCAAGGACGTGGAGGACGGCGAGCAAGCTTAGGTCGATGCGCGGTCCACTCGAAGAGCTCGGGGACACGAAGGTGTGCGATAACGGTCGCGTGAAACGATACATCTCAAAGTATACCATCAATCCGTGCGTATTTGCTTCGCTTTTTTTGGATTCTCTGTTCCTCACGTGTGTCGACGACGGAATGGCAGTGCGATTACGCACGGGATCAGCAAGTTCGTCGGTTCGATCGAAGTGGGCAAGCTTGCCGATCTCGTCTTGTGGAAGCCCGAGCAGTTTGGCGCAAAACCGGAGTTGGTGCTCAAGTCGGGCGTCATCGTGTGGGCCAAGGTGCGTTTTCAAAAGACGGACTGGTCGGTCCACTTGACTCTGATTTAATTGTGCATGTACGCGTGCGGAGATAGATGGGCGAAGCCAACGGCTCCATCCCGACTGTCCAGCCTTCGTACGGCCGCCCGATGTGGGGCTGTTTCCCCGCCGCCGCAGCCCTCAACTCGATCGCCTTTGTATCGCGCGCCTCGATCGACAACGGAAAGGTGAAGTCGTACAAGCTTGCGAAGCGCGTCGAGGCTGTGGTCGGGTGCCGTCGGGTGCGCAAAAAGCACATGAAGTGGAACGATAAAACGCCCAAGATGGAGGTCGATCCGGACTGCTATGATGTCAAGGCGGACGGGGAGTTGATGGACATCGAACCTGCGACGAGTTTGCCGCTCGGGAGGGCCTATAACTTCTTTTGAGGCTGTGGGAGGGAGCTAAAACGCTTGGTTGGGAACAGAACACGACGGCGGAAATATGGAGATGTGAAAGCTGATTTGTCCATTGTACTAGTATGTATGACAGCGTGTATTTGTGTACGTGTGTACGTGGTAGCAGGTTGGATTTGATATTCTACATTCTTGTTCCGTCATAATGATGAAAGCATAAAATAACCGACAAGAAAAAGCGGAATGTGGAAGAAAAACAAAAAGAACGCAGTGCGATTGTGATGATACAGTCCGTTCCTGAGTCGGAAACCAAAAGGAACGAAAAGAAAGAAAAATTACTCCCCTTAGTAAACGCTCACGTTGCGAAACAAAGTCGCAGACTCGTTCGCGAGCAAGCCCTCCTCCTGAATATCCAAGAAGTCGTCGTGCGCACCCTCGTTACTCCCACTGGCATCCGCCGCGGAACGCCGATAGGCAGCAGCGCCGCAGGGCTGCGCACCCGCGCGAACCGAAAACGACAGCGGCCCGACACCCGTGACCGCGGCAACCTCTTCCCACAGACTCTTCTCCTCTTCGTCAACCTCGTAAGCATACGCCTCCCTAATGCGGCTAGCGAGTGCGATCCGATCGTCGTCCACCCCGATGGCGATAGACGGAGTCGTGGTTGTGGCCGTCGCTCCTCCGCGCGGGACCTTCAAGCTGTTGTGCTGAAAGTGTTGTCGGGTCTGTTGTACTTGCTGGTGGTACCGGAACGTCAGAAGCCTCTTGCCGACCGTGTCTCGTTTGCATTCTTGACAATGGATGCAGGTGGTATCCCAATCGAACGACTGATATCTGTCGCAGAGCCTGCAAACCGAGAGAGGGAGCGATGAGATCTAGCGGTGCGGCGGCGATACCGCGGAGTTGGGGGGGAAGAGGGAGTGCACGTACGTTCGCGCTCGCCTCGGCGGAGGCCTCGAATATCGGGGCGACGGATGGTTCGATTGAGATGGCATGCGTAGTCGGAATGCCGGATCAGCGGACAGGTCGAACGCCGGAATTGACGTTGCAGTGCGGAGCGGGCTCAACGGAGATATGATCTTTGGTGCGTGTTTGTTCCGAACAGTATGGCGCAGGATACGCTCGAGATCTGCCCTCGTCATGTTGGCATGGCCGAGGACCGGCTGCAGCTTTCCTTGTGATGGAATGCTCGACAGGCATACTCCATCCCTCCATCTCGGTTCTAACCCAGGTGAAGGCGGTGCGGAATGCCAAGGAGATCTATTAGGGTCGTCTGATCTTGTTGCCGGAGGACTTTGAACGCGTGACTTAAGTGATGCCATGGACACGACCCTGCTCCGTTCTGCGCCAATGGGCGGCACTGCTCTTGTGGGCTCTGAAGCCCGCAGAGGTTGGGATCCGAGAGCCAAAGATAGTGATACCGAACCATGAGGGAGTGTATCCAGAACAGAGCTACTACGCCTCAGCTCGGGCCGACGAGGTGGGAGGCCTGGAGGTGTGGAATAGACCACAGATTGGATGGGCTCATGTGCCAGCTTTGTCGACGAAGCGTCTGACCGCCATAGCTCCCCCGGTGGTCGGCGGACGGAGGGTAGGGAATTGGTGCGTGACCGAATAGGTTGAAGGACGTTCTCGGACTTCCAGCTGGTTGCTCGAATAGACTTGTTCATGGTTGTGGTGGGTTCTGTCTGGGAGATATCTGATGGTTGCTCGGAGCTAGAAGTAGCTTCCAGAGAAGTAGCACGTGACGGGATCTTCTCATCAGGGCTGTGCAGGGAACATTGCGGAGTTTTTTGTTGCCCCACAACACTGCAGCAGGTATGCGACAATCTACCAGTGCCTGGATTTGGAATGGGAGGCGGCCATGAGCAGACGAGCGCTCCGGGAGTGCCGCTATGTTGCATTCCGGTGCAAGAACCAGAACTTACGAGTTGTTCCGGGAGTAAAAGCCGAAGATCGGGGCAAGACTGAGGCAGGGTCCCGACGAGAGAATGATACGACGCAGAGTCGGTCGAATGCGAGTCCCGGGAGCGCTTGTTCTCTAGGTCCGACGCAGACAAGGGATCTAGTTGTATACCACTGACGTTCTAGCCGATATCTGGTCGGAGAAACACCGCAACTCACCTAATGGCGTTCGTTTGGGGGACTGCATGCAGGGATGCTTGTGATAGCAGTCGAGCTCGAGCTGTGACGATATGTCCAGCTCGTGTTTTGGCGAGAGAGGCGAATTTTCGGTCTGGATGTAGGCCTTGCCGAGATTGCTATGTGAAGCGGTGAACAGTGGGGACATCAACATTGTAAAAAATTCGGTAGCAGAAGGTAGAACTTGAAGATGAGATGGAGCAGGCGAGTGCCGAAGCAAGCGGTGTATAAATGTAGTGAGTGTGGGTCATTTTGCACTGCTTGTGCCGCATGCGGGCCCAGGCCGGTCCTTGTCTTTGCCCGAGGAGCCGCGTCTCTTCCCCCCAACAATCAAGTCTAACGCTCAAAAGGTACAGCTTCTCATAGAAACGGCCACGACATACAAGAAAGGTGTCTCTGCTGACTCACCCAAGGGCCATCGTATCGCCATCAATGGCCAACGAGAACAATGATATTATTGTGAGTTGCACACATTCGATACAAAAGAATGGCGGTTCATGCTACAGTGTGCAGAAAATTGAATAACGGTCTAAAGTGTGTTATTGTGGTGGTGCGAGGATAAAGGACAGGCAGTGCTGATGCGGAGCAAGTGCGGGCGTTCGAACGTTCAACGTTCGAGTTCTAGGTACGTGTACATTTCGTCGATTTGGCAGAGGATTGCATCGCTTGGGTACTCCTCAGGAAATGCGACTGCGGCAAAAGTCTTGGTGGCGTCCTGTGCTGCTGTGAACGAGAGCTGATCCAGCGAATGATGCCTGTGCAGAAGAGGAGAATCCGGCCTCCCCAACGAAGTGGGACTATTGGGGATAGGTGTGATGAAATGGAATTCCAAGCTACCTCGCGAGGAGCGCCAGTTGTGATCGATGGTAAAGTAGATCGCATTCTGATCCATGCAATCTGGCTGATGAACTACCTCATGAGCTGTCAACTCACCAGCCGAGGTCCGTGGCACGCTTGCTTCTACTTCCTTGAGCGCTACTCGACCATGCGTGGGCACTGCAGGTGCTTCTTGTCCTGCTGGTCTAGTCTGGTCACCCAGATTCGGGGCGGACTTGGCGTACCGCAGCCTTTTCTTCAGCCGATCCTGAGCCATAGAACGTAGCACCTCAAGTGCGTTGGGAGACTTTCTCTCTTCGTTTTGGGTGCCGCTGAAAGGCCTGAGGGGAGCAGGTAAATGGGGACACTTGAAATCCAAGGCTATGGCAATACCTTGCACTACGGAATCCCCAACGTCTCTTTGCTGTGGTTGGGGGAGTGGTGGCCATCATGGATGGGTCAGCAGAAGGCAACGGGGGCGGGATATTTTGAGCATCAGGAATGGGAATCGCGTCCGGCACCCAACTCGCGGTAGGTGGTTGACCACGATGCCTCCTGCGATGCGCACGCTGTCGATTGGTGATCAGATCAGCCTATTGTGGTCAAGAGAGTGTACTTGAGTGGCACTTACTGCGCTTAATCCGGCCCCGTTCCAGAGCTCGTGCAGCAAGCGCATTTCTTCTTCTGATATCTGGTTCTCGACTTTTATGGGTGGGAGAGCCTTATTCATGTTGGCAGGTGTCGCGGCCTTATGCGCAAGCCAGCGTTCTTCAGCCAAATTCGCACTCCTGGTAGCATCTATGTCGACACGGATATCGGGCAGCACTTTCTGTCTCCTGTGAACGAAAGACATGGCAGAAGTGGAGGAAGAAATTGATCGGAGGTGATTGATCAAACTTGAGAGAAGGTGTTTATATTCATGATTATGAACAATCGAGTGCTTGTGGCACTCTCATTGTGGACGCGCTGCCAAAGCGTGAATTCATCCGCTTTGCCCCACACTTCGACACTTCGCGCTTGAGGGCGCGTCTGTCACGTGCACTTATCATTTTTGGGGTGATGAAGGGGTCTAGCGGGAAACTCCATAAAAACACTCGCGACCCCTCCATTGCTATGACAGCACCGGGTCGGATCGTACCTCCGAAACCGGGCGCTCGGACGAGCGTAAATCGCTATCCCCTGGCCCTGGCCCGAAGCCAAAAATAGTTGTGGTGTGAACGTAGTAGGTGGTAACCTGTGGCACTGGATATGGAGTTCGCCTCATCTGAAACCCCTTGCTAAGTTCCATTTGTGTCTCGCCAGAATGTGTGTATCTAACAATTCAAGCCCGAAGCAAAAATAAAACTCTCAAACTCAGATGCTCGCTTTGCAAGCTTGTAAACAAGGCCAATCTTGGAGTGATGTAGATGAAAAGACTCTGACTCCGTTCGAGCCACAGATATCCCTCTTCCTCACGAACCACCATCATGACATCGCAGGTGCTAGACGAGGAGACGCCACTTCTGCAGGCTCAAAAACAGAAAAAGGGCAGGACACCATTGCCCTGGCGTCAATTCACTATCATCCTGTTCCTTCAGCTTGCGGAGCCATTGACATCCCAGGTCATCGCTCCCTTCGCCCCCCAGGTGCGTCCCAGTTGTCTACTCCCTTACGCCTGTTCATTCAATCTGTTTTCTTTCTAGTTGATTCGCGACATTGGCATTACGAACGGCGACGAAACAAAAGTTGGGTACTATGTAGGATTATTGGTGAGTTGTTCCCATAGCATCTCTTATTCTAGCTGCTCACAATGTGTTCTTTCTGGGCACCGTAGCATTCGTTGTTCTTTGCGACACAAGCCCTCACCGTGTTGCACTGGAGTCGGCTGTCGGACCATATCGGCCGAAAGCCCGTTATCTTGACCGGCTTGATCGGTTTGTCCGCTTCGATGTATTGTTTCGGTCTATCGAAGACCTTCTGGGGATTGGTAATGAGGTACGTTTCCCTTGATCATTTTACGGTTTCTCGTGATCAGTTGCCAATATATCGTGTCATTTAGCCGATCCCTGAACGGCGCCTTGAATGGGAATATTGGCGTCATGAAAAGCATGATGGTGGAAATCACAGATTCCACTAATCTGGCACAGGCGTATGCATATATGCCCATTGCTTGGTCGACCGGTGCTACCCTAGGGTCAGTCAATCGCTTTCATACTCAGCATCATGCTCACTAGGTGTACATTGTCTGTGTAGCCCTTATGTTGGTGGTTCTTTGTCCAAGCCTGTTGATCGTTTCCCAGACACTTTTGGAGATTGGGACTTCTTCAAAAAGTATCCTTATTTCATGGCCTGCGCTGTTCCTGCTACATTTACAGCTGTTGCTTGGCTTGTCACGTTCCTGTTCTTGAAAGAGGTTGGTGGACTGCGCACACATTCTTATCACTTTCTGTCTCAAGATTGTCACAGACTCTGCCCCGCCGGGTCTCATTTGGTCAGTTGATTAAAGCAAAGTTCAGCCGGAAATCTGCAGTGGATATGATACCCACGCCCGACTTCACCAGTGAAACACTGTCAGATAGGAGTGCAGATGATCTAAGGAAGGATGAAGAAGCACCGTTACCACTGCGCGCGCTCTTGGTACCGCCTGTACTGATCGCAGCAGGAAATTACGCCACTCTTTCTTTACTGGATATCGCATTCCGAACCTCACAGCCACTTTTCTTCGCTACACCGATAGAGCTTGGAGGGCTCGGGCTCAATCCACCACAGATCGGCAATATTCTTTCCATCTACGGTGTGGTGAACGGATTGTTCCAAATCTTTTTCTTCGCGGATTTGCACGATCGCTTCGGGTCTAAGGCTATCTATACCACCGCAATCGTTTCCGCTATACCTGTCATTCTGACCTTTCCATCGATCAACGCCCTCGCTCGATCGCAGGGACTGAGTTGGATGGTCTGGTCTCTGGTCGGGTTACAACTGGCCCTTTCAATGGTACTGAACCTCGGGTATTGTGAGCCATTATCCCCTTCGTTCGTATGCCGTGCTTGCACTACTAAACGACACTTCCAATGTGTAGCTTGCATATTCATCTATATTGCGGCAGCTTCTCCTAACACAGCCTCTCTCGGGGCCACCAACGGCATCGCACAGCTATTGGTTTCGATCATGCGCGCTATCGGTCCCGCCACAGCTACGTCCATGTTTTCGATATCGATCACGACGCCCGAACGTGCGTGGTTTGTATATTATTACCTTACCTCGCTCGTATTGGTCGGCATGGTCGCCTCGCTATTACTCCCACGCAAGGTCTGGACCCACTCGACGGGCTCAGACTGACAGACTTGGAAGTAATGGAAATAAAAAAAGAAAGAAAGATAAGGAGGGTTTGGTCTGCATTTAAACCTGTCTTTCTCACTGCAATGACCGCTGGAAACGCATCTGGTAGCATTCTTTATTAGCATCACGTTATAGGGGACACTTCATCCATCGTTGGCACCTTTTTTCCTTTCATGTTTATATCCTTCGTTTTCATTCTCCAGATATGTCTGGTGATTGCTTTTGGGAAGCTTTTGTGAGTAGATAACAGCGAGAAGGTTTACGACATTACGCTGGAAGCAGTTGGTTCATGAATCATTACTGTATTGCACTAGCTATACGTGGAACGCTGAGCGTCGAAACACCGAGCCTACACCCTTATCATGGTATCATGGATCACACGGACGTCTTCTCGCCGAGTGAATTGGAAGACTCGAATTGAGTGATGGAGCCGGTCAATTCGGTATGCGTGTGCCAATGCCGTATCATGATCTCAATCAGCATTCTGCGAATGCTGACATCTTCCCCTCCCCATGAAGTCCTCGATCGTGCGGGGATTCCTGCTTGAAGGCTACTCCGACTTTTGCTTATCTGACGTCTGCTCGGAAGTTGGGGACTACATCCGAATCCCCTCCCTATTGGACTCGTTTTTTCTCGTTGATGAATGTAGCGAGAAAACCAGACTACAATGTCAACGACGTCATTTCGCGAACGCAGCATTGGCAGGGGAATCACTCACGAGCAGGATGAGACCTCGAACCAAAACGATGTACACCCTCCGCTGTGCGTCTTTTTGTTCAAGAATGAGAATGCTTTCAATGTGCGTACTTCGTTCGCAGCTAGCAGTCTTACGCCCTACTCTTGGCTGTTTCTCTGCGCCCGCTCGTAATACTTAACCACGGCGATCCGGCGAAAGGTCGAGCAAGTCAGGGATCCCTTCCAACGATAAGAACAGAAAAAGGATGTGGTGGGCGTCGTAAAGTACGAGCGCGGGCGGGAGATTCGTGGAAGATGGGTCTTTGGGGGGGGGGAAGAGCGTCAATGAGATTTGTCACTGTTAGGACAGCGGAAGTCAGTGACACGGGAGGGCTACCGTAGTTGCTGTCGACTCCAACGATATGGCATGTCTATTGTCAAAGAGCGATATGTCCAGCATATGCTGTATGCAATGAGATTGCAACGTACGAAGGCAAAGCAACTGGAAGAATCAGAAAATGGGGCCTTACCTCTCGTTCCAATGGAACGAACCTTTCGGATCCTGCCAGCATCAATGAAAAGGAAAAACCAATTACGCAACGACACCTGCCACTCACAGCTGTATATGCATTTACGGACCATCGATCTCTCGAGGACAAAAACAACTGAAAAAGTGATTGTTGATATCAGAACACTACGTTTTGGCAAACTCACACTATTCAATGCATACATTGCATTGTCACAGAGTCGAGAGAGGGAAACCATAGGATTGTTATGTGACTTTGACAGGAGATTGTTCACCACGCATCCTAACAAACACCTATGAACAGAGAATGAGTGTCTGAACATGCTGGATTTGCAAACAACAGAATAGTGACGAACGTACGATGAAGTATATAGCAATCACATCCAACAATTATATTTAAGAAGCTTTCTAGTCGTCCGACGCGCTTGTTTCCATGACTTATACCGAGGTTGCAGCATCTGGGATGATACTGGTGCACAGGGCGAGTAAGAGGACTCATGTTTTTTTTGAACGCTTTCAATGGGGCCATATTGGGCGACGCCGATTGGTTGTGAACGTGAAGGTGCGCGGAAGCTGTTACGGAGCGCGCGTCAGCGTCAAGGGAGATGGTGGAAGGACAACAGCGCGTTGAACGCGTCGGCGATGGTATTGAAAGTATGTGCAACTTCACCCATACGTTGACCTAGCGACAGCACACCTGCTTGAATGGTAGGGGCATATGGAGGCACTGTGGTACGATGGGGGGAACAGCGACTCCATCATGCAAGGCATTCGCGAATACGATGTCAGATGCGTAGTCATCTATTTTGCTCTCCCCTAGCGAGTGCCACGGTGGGTCATGGTATGACATTGAGTGCATGAGCCTTGGTAAATGGTAACCTTCTGACAAGCTCACTCCAGAATTCAATAAAGTTGCGCTGTTTCAAGTTGAGATTCGGACCATAACACAGCCACTAGTATTGTGTTCCTTGGCACGAACCATTTATCACTCGCTTACATGCTTAACTCGCTCTTCACTTGCGTGCTGCAATAATGAATGGCCCGAGCGTCCTGGGCAGGTGGCTGATCACGACTTGACCATGAGGCCGACAAGGAGGACAGCACGGAGGGCACAGAAATCGCCCTCCCTTACAATCCACCATCATGACCTCGCAGGCGTTATCGGACGAGGAGACACCACTTCTGCAGGCTCAAGAACAGAAAAAGAGCAGGACACCATTACCCTGGCGTCAATTCTCTATCATCTTGTTCCTCCAGCTCTCGGAGCCACTGACATCCCAGGTCATCGCTCCCTTCGCCCCTCAGGTTGGTCCCAGTTGGTGACTCCTTTGCGCCTGTTCATTCGATCCATTCTTCTTTCAAGTTGATACGTGACATTGGCATTACTAACGGAGACGAAACGCAAGTTGGGTACTATGTAGGACTATTGGTGTGTTGTCCCCATAACATCTGCCTTATTCTGTCTCCTCATTCTTCTTTCTGGCTACCATAGCATTCGTTGTTCTATGCGACACAAGCCCTCACCGTGTTGCACTGGAGTCGGTTGTCAGACCATATCGGCCGAAAGCCAGTCATCTTGACCGGCTTGATTGGCTTGTCCGTTTCGATGTATTGTTTCGGTCTATCGAAGACCTTCTGGGGATTGGTAATGAGGTATGTTTTCCTTAATCATTTACGGTTTCTCGTCCGTTGACAATATATCGTATGTCATTTAGCCGATCTCTGAACGGTGCCTTGAATGGGAATATTGGCGTCATGAAAAGCATGATGATGGAAATCACAGACTCCACCAATCTGGCACAGGCCTATGCATATATGCCTATTGCTTGGTTGTGCGGTACTACCCTAGGGTCAGTCATTCGATTTAATGCTCAGTACCCATCATGCTCATTAGGTATACATTGTCTGTGTAGCCCTTATATTGGTGGTTCTTTGTCTAAGCCTGCCGATCGTTTCCCAGACACTTTTGGAGATTGGGACTTCTTCGAAAGGTATCCTTATTTCATGGCCTGTGCTGTTCCTGCTACGTTTACAGCTGTTGCTTGGCTTGTCACGTTCCTGTTCTTGAAAGAGGTCGGTGGTGTGCACCCACATTCTTATCACTTTCTGTCTCAAGATTGTCACAGACTCTTCCCCACTGCGTCCCACTTAGTCAGTTGATTAAGGCAAGGTTCACCCGGGAATCTGCGGTGGGTGTTACACCCACGCCCAACTCCACCAGTGAAATGCCGTCAGATAGGAGTGCAGATGATCTAAGAAAGGACGAAGAATCCCCGCTACCGCTGCGCGCGCTCTTGGTACCACCTGTACTGATCGCAGCAGGAAATTACGCCACTCTTTCTTTGCTGGACATCGCAGTCCGAGCCTCACGGCCGCTCTTCTTCGCTACACCGATAGAGCTTGGAGGGCTCGGGCTCGATCCACCACAGATCGGCAATATTCTTTCCATCTACGGTGTGATAGAAGGATTATTCCAAATTTTTTTCTTCGCGGATTTGCATGATCGCTTCGGGTCCAAGGCTATCTATACTACCGCAATGGTTTCTGGCATCCCTGTAATTCTAACGTTTCCATTCATCAACGCCCTCGCTCGATCCCAGGGATTGAGTTGGATGGTCTGGTCCTTGGTCGGGTTACAGCTCACCCTTTCGACGGTATTAAGCCTTGGGTTTGGTGAGCCATAATTCCCTTCATTCGCGTTCGTATGCCGTGCTTGCGTTACTAACCGACGCCTCTATGTGTAGCTTGTATATTTATCTATATCGCAGCAGCTTCTCCTAACAAGGCCTCTCTCGGGGCCACCAACGGCATCGCACAGCTATTGGTTTCGATCATGCGCGCTATCGGTCCCGCCACAGCTATGTCCATGTTTTCGATATCGATAACGACGCCCGAACGTGCGTGGTTTGTATACTATTATCTCATTTTGCTCGTGTTCGTCTGTATCGGCACCTCGCTATTACTTCCACGCAAGGTCTGGACCCGGCTCAGACTGACAGACTTGGAAGTAACGGAAGGGAGAGAAAAGACAGATAAGGGGGGCTTGGCCTGCATGATTTTTTAATCCCTTTTCTTTCTCACTGCAATGACCGCTGGAAACGCACCTAGTAGTACTCTTCATTAGCATTAATTTTCCCTTTCATGTTCATATGTTTGTTTCGCCACCAGACATGTCTGGAGATTGCCTTGGGAAAGTCAAGTGAGTAACGACTCGGAAGTAGATAAAGAGAATATTTACGAAATTACGCCGACGCAATTAGTTCATGACCGCGGAGAAGAGATCGCACTAAAGCTAAACATGGAGCGTCGAAACACCGAGTTTACCTTTGTACATCCTTATCGTACATGTTATGATGTCATGGATTCATAAACGTCTTCTCGCCGAGTGAATCGGAATACCCAGTGATTCAGCACGCGTGCCAACACCTTATACTGGCATGATCTCAATCGACATTTTGCGAATATTATAGCATCCCGCCGCCCTTTCCCCCTCCTCAGTCCTCGATTGTGCGGGGGGCTGCTCCGACTCTCATTCATCTGACATCTACTCGGAAGTTCGGGGACTACATCCGAATCCCTTCCACATTGGATTCGTTTTTTCTCGCTGGTGAGAGTGATGATAACAATGAGTTTGATCAAGTTAGACTTCACTTTCGAGAGTCCTGTTTAACAAAGTAAAAAAAGTCCCTGCTGGTGATCCTTGGGAGTCAGTTCACTGATCGAAAACAAATCGAAGCGATGGGATTTGAGATAGATAGCACGACTCCACGCACGAGATAAACTTTGGTTTAGAACGTGTACGGCGCGACCCGTCTGATACATTTGGGCTCTGGCCTGATCCACTCGCCGGGATCCGGATACAGAGATTCGTGCACGTATGGGTTAGGTCCCAGTGCCAGTGGACTGGTCGAGTCCCTGGCATAGCTCAGATCTGTACCTCGTGGGACTTGTATTTGCCCGGGGAACCCGATGGGCCACGTGGGTAGGTAGCAGATCTCCTAATTTCCGCCCCGTGTGATCAGTTTGGCTACCGGTGAAGAAACACCAAAAAGGAAAAAAAAAAAAAAGGAACGTCACCACACCTCTGGACCACACGCAGGATCACAACCAACCCATTCGCTCCAGTCCAACCACGCCATCAGCCGATCCAGTTCCTTGCTCCATGCCTGCCGGACCTGCTTCACCTCCGCCGTATCCGGACCATATTGGCGCTCCCCTTCCCAGTCCTTCGCGTCCAAGCTCAACAGCGGGTCGAGGCCCGCGCGGACCCCCGTAGCCCACATCTTGGTGATCACGCGACACACCTCCCTGGTGGTTCCCCGCACAGCTTGGAGCAGCAGCTTCTCCGAGGTGGTCATGAGCGAGGAAAGGGAGTCCATGCCGTGCGTGTGCGTAGTGGCGCAGAGCTTGAACACCGGCATAGCCCAGTCGAAATCGCCGTCCTCCAGCGAACTAGGGTGCGGCGGAGCGACCGAGTCGAGGATATAGGGCGCTAACATGATCCGAAGTTGCATCTGTGTTTTGACAGCTAAGGTCGAGGACCTCTCTTTCCTCTGTCGTAGGAGCGTTCAGGAGATACCGTGCCAGTTCGAGTCGTCCAGCATTCCGGTCGGTAATTACGTGTATGAGCGCTGCCCAATCAATCCCGCTGGACGGACCGCGGTCATCTGGCTTAGACAAGAACTCTTCTAGCCGTGACTTCACGGCAGAGAGGTCTGCTTTCGAGATGTTTTGTATACGATGGTCCCATCTTTCTTGGCCTGCCCGGATGGGAACCAGGGAAGGAACGAGCTGGGTGTCATAAAAGGTCACTAATCGAGCTAGGTCCAACTTGACGCGCGCTTCTCCCGGGAAGCGATTGTGCCATGAACCAGAGTTCATGACTTCAAACATAGCCATCATAACTGTCATATGTATTCTACATCAACAGGATTTCTCGAATCTGGTGATCAAGCTCACAAAAGAAGGGCTCTTCGGGCCATTGGCGCAATGGAAATACTATGTTCGAGGAAGATACCACTCTGACGCCAGACGTAACGTCACAGAGCATGACCTCACTGATCCATTGTAAGGTGAGTCGTTCTCAATCACTAAATGAAACTCGAATGCTCACAAGTCCATCTGCATCCTGTGATGAATTCAATACATGACAACGCCTGAAGTGAGCTGTATTTACCTCACAAAGGCATCCACTCCAAAGTCTTTCCCCCACTCACAGATATCTTTGATCCTCTGTAATTCTTCTTCGTCCTCTCCGCCACGTGGTTCTCCCCATAGGAGGAGGTCTTGTGTATCCAACGTACCGTACGGCAGCTTTGCGGCGCTGCTTCCATCGAAATAGACGATCTTGAGCGCCCGAGTCGTCATGAGCGTGAACAGCCAACAATCTTCTTCGGGATGATTCACGCAAAAGGCGTACGAATGCTCTGGATCAGTAGCAAACCATTCGCTGCTTGTCGGCAAGTCGTCGCAGAATCTGCCGTGATATTGAAGCTCACCGTTCCTCATACGTCTATTAGGCCAGCGTAGGAGCAAGGAGTGGACGGTCTCGAATACGAGGTTGTCCGTAGAATTAGGGCTGGGAGTCGTATTGAGGTTCCAATCTTGCAAATATTCGCCATCGTGGGTCAGTGGATGTGATTCGGCGTAACCAGAGTGAAGTGGAACTTGGGTACTAGCAAAGACGTGGGCGAGGAAGATGGCAGGACAACAAGAGGTCAAACCCAGCATCGCCGTAGCCTAAAATGCCGTTCTACCTACTAGATGTCGCTTGAACTAGTAGTCCAGCGCTTGATGATCAGCTGCGCAATGTATTTTAACGATTATTCGAACCGGCATCACAACGCCGAGTCCGACAAAGTTCTGAAAGCCTGCTGCCTGCGTGATACGATTGACCGGGAAACTCGAGCACCGGCCGGCCGAAGTTCCTTGCCACCGACATCGGATGAGCATTGTTGACTATCTTCGATCGAACGTCACTCCGAGTCAGTGGGCTGGGAGGAGAGGGAGGCCGCAGTGGGCTGAGAGGAGGGGATAGGAGAGCACTTTGTGCTCTCCGGCCTGGAACAAGAACCCGAGTTGTGGGCCTATCTGGGAACCCACATTAACCATGCTTTGCTTGCACAGTGCATATTCTGATTTGAATCATTGAGAGTTGCAGTTGTCACTTACGTAACACGGCTGTCTGAGTGATCTCGTGCCATGAGACACAAAGAGACTGGTAGTACATGTACGTACACCCACCTGTCTCGATTTCCCATCGTGATTGCCGGGCACACGCGTCAGGACGAATCAATCATACACTCTTCGGCATTTCCCCTCCGAAGACACGGTACTTAGTAACCCTGTTCACATCGTTCCCGTAGATATCCGCTGCGGATCCAGATGACTGTTAGATAATGACTCGTCCCAAATATCTATAAAGGGAAAATATGTAGTAATGAAGACGCAAGCCACAATGCCGTGTGATGATTAGCATCCGAAAGGGCCGCGCAATTGCCTGTACGCTGTACTAATAAATATTCCAGTCTCACTGCTAGGGAGCTTCAAGCGCTGGCATTGTACGACTACATCGCTGTCCCCCTATCATAATGAGTGCACTCAAGACCTGGATCTGCGAATCCTTTCCCCCGAAATCGACTTTCAATGTCTCAGACATTCCGGACCTTACAGGAAAGGTCGTCATTGTCACAGGTGGTAGCACAGGAATTGGTAAGGAAACGGTCAGGGTACGTTCTGTGTTCTCAAACATCCGTTTTTTCGCTTGCTTGATATTTATATTTGGCGTTGTCCATATACAGGCTCTCCTCGCTCATGGAGCGAGAGTCTACATCGCCGCGCGAAACAAAGCGCAATGCGAAGACACGATTCGTGAGCTCAAACAGGATACGGGAAATGAGGCCATCTATATAAGCCTCGACTTGGCTAACTTGAAGGCTATCAAAGCAGCTGCGGAGGAGTTCTTGAGGTTCGCGCTTTCTGCTTGACGCTACAGGCCAGGACGAGTGCTTATCTATGGCTTGGGCCCCGTCTACACAGCAAAGAAACACAGCTCCATGTACTCTTCAACAATGCGTGAGTAATCATGTAGTTCGAGATGAAGCCTGCTGTGTACAAAAATCTCCATAGTGGCGTCATGAACCCCCCAGTCGAATGGGTCACTGCAGACGGGTACGACCTCCAACTCGGTACAAACGTCCTAGGTGCGTCTCCATCTTGCTTCTCTCCATCCAATCGCCTAGAAAGCGTGACATTCCATCATCCCGAACAGGACACCATTACTTTACCAAACTTCTCCTCCCGACAATGATCGCCACCGCCAAGACGAGCTCGGACGGCAAGGCCCGCATCGTCACCACCTCATCCTCAGGACACCTCTTTTGTCGCGGCCTCGACTTTGACACGTTCAAGGACTCGCCAAAGCGACAAAAATGTAGCACCGATGTGCTGTACTTCCAGAGCAAATTCGTATGTTATAGTCTGTTTACGAAGCGACCGTGTCTGACGTCTTGATGATAATGGATGGGACGAACCACCGTGCAGGCAAACGTGGTCGACGCGCTCGAGCTTTCACGGCGGTTCGGCGACCAGGGTGTCGTTTCTACCTCTCTCAATCCCGGGAATATCAAGTCGGATCTGCAGCGGCACTTTCCCCCGTTCTTGCGGTCTATCTTGGTAGGTCGATGTTCCACCTCAATCTGGGAAAAGTGGTTAAACTGACACCACGATGACCATCACCATGACGCGATTTTATTTTTTTTGTCGCAGAATCAAACGATCATGTATGATACACCGTTTGGCGCATTGACGCAGCTCTATGCTGGGACGGTGCCAGAGGCGGTGGGGCTTGGTGGTAAAGTGCGCCCTTGTCTTTCATGTTGGGCCAGTCCTGCCCGTACGGTGTACTGAACATATCTTCCTCTAGTACCTTATTCCCTGGGCGCGTATTGGAACTCCTTTGAAGGAGACGCAAGACCCTGAGCTTGGTAAGAAGCTTTGGGATTGGCTCGAGGAACAAGTGAAGAATGTATAATAGCGGCGGCCAGGATGGCAACAGTAAATGTTTATGCACTTCAAGTTGGATGGACGTTAGTAATCCTGATGAGTTATTTGATGGTCATGAGAGAAGGAGCGTTCGTTCACTTTCATCTTGGTGTACTATTACAGTGATGCTCGTGTACAGGCAGATGTTATTGTTGTCGATTCACGATTCTTGTTGACTGGCCTAATTTAATCCATTCGGGCAGTACTTATACGTAGCTCGCTGGTTCGGAACTTCTGAAAATGCGTATCACGACTTGCGCGTTCTGTTCTCGTCATCGTCCGAATCATGTGTGCTGTTTCAAACGACCGGGGTCCAGGAAGATAGGTCCGGGTGTGGCATTTTTAACCAGTATCACTGGCAAGACTAATATCTGCATGTCTGCCAATCACGAATTAAATCGTGTTTGAATTGTTCACTCGCGGTGAAAGGGAAAGAATGGTCGAGGGTATCAGCTCACTGAAGGAAAGTCACTGCAACAATGTGTGCGTTCCAACGAACAGTGGTACGATGACATCTCTTGCATTTCTCGAACAAAACATATTATAAAGAGTTCAAATGTGATATATTCAATGATACAACTTGTAATAGAGGTTACAGAAAACGCACACCTACATAATAGCACGTAGGAGAGGGCTTGGGGTTCGTTTTTTGAACATCTAGGGACTGTATTAGCAGGCCGCACTGAGACGATGCGCGACTGCGCACAGGTCGTCAAGCCAAAGAGCGCGTGCTGGTGGAAAGGGTCAGGAAAGACGGCAGCGGGTCGAACGCGCTGAGGTTGCAACTTGCCGGCGATGGTGTCGAGGATGGGCATAACTTCAGCGCCAGGCTCGATCCGCTGCGCGAGCTATAGAGCCCTGGGCGCCTCCTTGAACGTTTGGGGGCGATATGGAGGCGCCGGGTTGTCGCCCTGCGCGAGTCCGAATGGCGAGCTGAGGTCAGCGTGAGTGTGGTACGATGGAGGAAACAGCGACATGCGATATTAGACACAAGGGCACTGTGGTGATCGTTTGCGTTCGTCAATCGCGGTGAGCGCGAGCTGGCCGTGGTCATTATGCTCAATACTTAGTTCGAGAAATTTAGCGCGCCCGGCGCGGGTGGGAACCGCTGACGTCAGCTCGCGAGCCGCGACTTCTCGCGGGTTCTTCTTTCGAGGGAATCCGGCCGATGCCGAGGCGCGACTTTTCGGAAAGGAAAGGAAGTGTGCCAGTGCTGGGGGCTGGCGAGGTTACGCATCATATCATACACGAATCGAAAGGACACGGGGGAAAGCGCTCTTATATGACACACGTTACACGACGACGGCGAGGACGACGAGACGAACGATTAGGGACGGAGAGAGCGGGAGAAGACGAGCCGCTACCGATCTGCGAGTACTAACTACTACTACTACCACCGTACGGGAGCGCGGAAAGCAGAGCGGACGAGAATGAGGAGGACGGACGAAGGCAAGGACGGACCCGAAAGAAGCGACCGTTTGTGTCGTGGTCGATCGAGGGGCAGAGCGGGACGGGGAAAACGAAAAGAAGAACGGAAGAGAAGAGAAACGAGCGAGCGACGGTCACGCCGATCACGACTCTTGGCTCGGACCGCGACCTGACACCACCGAGACTCCACGAAGGGATCTCGTGGATCGATGTCGCGCTCGCGTGGCCCTCTCCCCGCGGGCCAGTCGCGCGGCATTGATGGCGTTGAGGAGAGGGGTCAACCCTTTGTTGGCCTCGGGGTAGGCAGCGAGGAAGCGGGCCTCGTCGGACTCGTAACTGCCCAACGAAACGAACGATCCGGGAGGGGATAACAATGGGGAGAGCGTTCAACGCGCCGGTGAGTGCGATGATTCCGACATGAATGAAACGAGGCCGCTTACACTTCCAGGAATTCCTTCGCGACGATCCCGCGATTGTGGTGCACCATGCCGAACTTGCTGCGGGTGACGGCACAAGCCCACCACCTGTTGGGCCAGTCCTTCAGCGGGACGTCCACGCCGAGCTCGGGCAGTCCGTTGGCCCAAAGCTTCACCACCACCTTCCATTGGTTCGCTTTCGACCCACCCTCGCTGACGGCCTTCATCGCGCGGACGCTCGGGATGCACAACCCCGCGGTCGGGCCCGCCGCCAGAGCCTCATCCGAGTGGGACTCGTTTGCCTGAACTCGTGGAAGGCCTGCCAGGGGTAAACGAGTCGAAGTCGCCAGGAGCGCCGCTGGCACGAACTCGGCCTCGACGGAGCCAACGCCTGCCAGGGAGCCCGAGTCCAGTTCGGGCGTCGCCGTCGCCACCGTTGCTACTACCGTGGGTGGGGGTGCTGCCTGGACAGCTCCGAGTCCGGGGGCAGGGGTGAGGCAGCGAGCGGGAATCCGGATCGTCAGTGGCGCGTCCGGCCTTCCCGCTGATCGCTCAGCGGGCGGTGCTGAAAAGCAGCCGCAGTAAATGCGATGCCCGAGTCGACGTGGCGGAGAGACTCGGGCGATGCACTCACCAGAAGCAGGGCCACCGGCAGCGTCGTCGCACAGTCTGTTATTGGTCGAGCGTCCAGTCATGGACTGTGCGAAGGCCTTGGCGAGGTCGTTCATGCCTGCTCGGATGATGTTGATGTTGCCCATGTATGAGGAGTGGGCCAATTGCACCTCCTCGATCGTTGCCGGCCGGAGGAGGGCTGCTTCGCCCGCGAGTGACTTTTCGGCCTCCCGTGGGTTAGGGGCCAGTGAGTCACTGTAGCCTGTCTCGTAGGTGTGGAGTTCGTCCAGAAGGTAGCGAACCAGAGTGTCGTGCTGTGAATCAAGAACCGCTCAAGGGCTCTGCGTGCTCAAAACAACTTTGATCGCTGACTCACACGTTCCTGCTCTGCCCAGCCTCCCCACCAGCGGACTTGGGTTAGTGTCCAGCGCTTCGGGGCAGGAGCGGACATGAACCAGTACTGAGCTCCTCCTCGACGGAAGCAGTGGGTGGAGAATTGGCCAGGAATGTCTGCACCCTTGGTGGCCTCCTTGATCCACTTCTGCACGGCGTCGTGCGAGAGCGGCTCGCAAGGATGCACGACCCCGTTCGCACCAATCATCGGAAACACATAGTCGTCTTCGGTGAGCTCGCGCTTGTAGCAGAAACGCTCAAGCCAAGTCTTCCAGATGAGGAGCCATGCGAAGGCGTCGGATGCTGGCAAATCGGGCTGTGGGTAGATCTCGTAGAAATGGCCTGCACCGCCGCACAAAGCCCGTTGAACAGTTTTGGTCAGCATTGTGGCAGGTCATTGTGACACGTGGTGGATGACGCACATCGGAGGTCCTGCTCGTGCTGACCCTTGTCGACCTTCCTTTGCCACCCCTTCCGGTTCGTGAGATGGACTTCGAACATCGTTTGTCTGTCGCTCATCACGAGTTTCTCACAGGTGAGGTATTTTCTCAGGACACGGTCGACCGCAACAGGATCGAAGATTGTGATATTCCATCGACGCAGCTGTATGAGCTCAAAGCACCTGTGATTTGAAGGCGGATCTCAGCACGATCACCACAAACTGAAGTTCGAAGCACTTCCCTCGTCCACAGAGTCCATGCCACGGCACCAAAGGCAACCTGCTCCAGGTGGCGGGTGACCAGGGCTCCCTCATCAAAGTGGAAGCGCATGTCCGATGGCTGCGGTTTGCCTGCAAGCTCGTTTTGCAGCCATAAGCTAGCCTTGCTGAGTGCAGGACACACTTCTTGTGACCACGCGAGCATCCGTTCCATGTAATCCTTCGTCATCGCCTTCGAATGCTTCCGACCACTGTTGTCGGAACTTGCTTTGTGCTTTAACGAAGTGACGATGTCATCGACTTCAGCAGAGTTTGCTGGGTTTCCCTCCCAACGTTGCTTGACGTCATTGAAGTGCCAACGCCCACGGTAGGTGTCACCATCGCTGATCAAAAATATTTTTAGTCGAGATGCCAGTGAACGCGGCGCTTGTCACGGATTGTGCTGATGGACTATCACTCACGCGTTCTCCCACAGTGACTTGAAGGCAGCACGTATCCCTTCAATCGAACCTTTGCTTAGGTTCTCGACTAGTCCCTTGTAAGTGAGAAGCAAGGCCAGGGCCTTGTCTGACATCCTGTTTGGGATGCCATCGAACGCGTGGCGGAAGTCTGGGTCTTGGTATGATGGATCCACCGACTCCGACTCATCATTGGCTGTTTGGTCAGGGACTTGGACATGCTTTCCGAGCCACTTCCGACCTCGTTTGACATGTCCATCATAGCATTTCCTGGTCTTCTTTGCCTTCAGGTGAGCTTCCTTACCAGCTTCCTTCAGCTGGTTGATTTGATGGAGTGAGCTCAGAGGCTCCAAGTTTGAGTTGTTGATGGACTCGTTGTCATCTTCGATTGATGACTGGGTTTGCTGTGTTCGCCGCTTTGTCTTCTTCCGAGGTCCACTGGCAGGTAGCTCCGAAGTCTTCAGTGATGACTTTGACCGTGCCATTCTTTGAGGATATGGGAACTTGCCAACAGCCCTGAGCAACAACAAGCACGACAGAATGAGTGGTGGCTTGGTAGACTGGGACCGACTGCCTCTTTGTCAGACTCATCTATTTATTTGTCGGCAGGGCTCAATCTCGGAGGGCTCGGAGTGCCGTCATTCAACATCCAATTGTATGGGTCACATCTGAGTCATCTACAATATCATACATGCACTAGTACAACCCTGCCCATCGGCTTCGAGCAGCGGATGAGGCAACAGTGACAGAAAGACAATTATTATTTTATATATATATATATAAAAACCCCCCCATTTCATCACATCCATGCCCATTTCAAGTCGATTCTGATGGTACCAACACCACGAAAACCTGCTCTTGCATTTTCCATTCTCTCCCATACACAACACAACTGAATTAGTAGGACCGCCAGTCCTTGAAAACGCTCTGCTGGACATTGTCCGGAAGGGCATGGTCGACAACAGCAGCTGGGACCTTCATGTATATGCGCTCGTCATTGGCACGTTTACCCAGGGTCGACTGGGCAATGTCAGATGGGGATGGATGCAATGCTGATAGAGCAGCATCAGCAAACTGCCCTGCATTGTACCGCAGCCTGAAGACGACAAGCTTGGGATCTGAGTCTAAGCCTGAAGTGTTGATCTTCTCGAGAGAGAGAAAATCATGTACACCATGACCAGTGCGTCGATAGGTTGTCAAGTCCCCTGTTTGCTTCGGCAGCTATGATGCGGAGAGATCAGCAGGGTCATGGAAATGAAAATTGTAGAGCATATCAGCTTGGAGGGGCTCACCTCACACATCCGTCGTACTGCAGCACCTTCCCAGATAGTGGCACGCATCTTGATCAAGATGGCCTCCCAACCGAGTCCAAAGTGTCGTGCACAGAGGGTCGCGATTGATGCGAGGCAAGGTTGCTTTGCACCAACTTCATATGCAGACGGCAGACCTCCAGCAAAGTTTGAGTCAGAAAAGGTTGTCAACGGGGAAAAATAGTATCTCATGTCTTCGTAGTCTGGAAAGGAGTCAGGAATCATGCTAGCAACTTTTGGATACCTTCGACCCAAGTGACCATCAGGGTCGAAGGTCAAGATGTTTCGTAACTTGTTACGCCAGTGGACGAGAGATTCGGCAAGTGCAGATAGCGGCTGGACTGTAAAAAACACATCTGACAACTCAGACCCAAGGCCATAGGAGGCAAGGGAATGTGCAATCGTGATCCCACAGCCAGCAAGGCCCTTCTATCAAAATTGAAGTTCACCAGTGTGTATTAAGTTCAGGGACAAGGCACGACGACCCACATTGCAGTCACCACCCACGAGGAGGGCAATGAGCACGCGTTCGGGAACAGGGAGGCCTCCCAGCCAGTAGTTGCATATTGCATTGTTCTCGTAGATCTCGATGTTTTCAAAATGTCGTGGTCTTTCGGGACTGTGCAGAAACAGAACACAATCAGATAGGAGGTCACAAAAAATGAAGACGACACACCAGCGTGCGACACGAGCGGCTCCAAAGACCAGCGAGTCCACATCTGTGGTAAGCACCATGTCAACGAGGCCAAGCTGGCTGAGAGTTGCAAGCTCAGCTTCGGCCTCAGCTGGAGCCTTCAGAAAAGTTCAACTGACTGGCGACATAATTGAACTACATGATACAACTACTAACCTGATGCCATTGAAACCCGAATGCTTCAAGAAGCTCTTGGAACCCTTGGGCGAGCCAGTGTGATCGACCACGGACCTGCTTTCCACGCTTCGACTGTGGTCGTGCCGGCCCGTCAAACACAAAAACAGCATGCAAGGGCATTGCAAGAAGGACTGCAAGTCGATGAAAGAGGGTACGAAGCTCAGGATTTTGACCAGCACCCGCGTGGTTATATCGAAAGACAGGGCAGACCGCATGCATCCAGGTACTAGCAGTAGTAAATCAATCGAAAGTGTAACCAATGATGACGAAACAAAAGAAACCAACTGTGACTCACCTTGCATCCACTCCGAGCTTAAACAGCTTCAGCCGATTTTCAGGAGGTCCTTCATTGGGTCGGAACCCTTCATTGACGACCAGTTCCAGAAGTGAGCGCCTCTCGGCAGTGCATGATAAGATCTTTGAGCCACCTCCAAGTCAATAGCATCACATTACTAGACAAACTGCTACTTACC
Organism: Leccinellum luteum; assembly: GCA_038091855.1. Classification (NCBI taxonomy): domain Eukaryota; kingdom Fungi; phylum Basidiomycota; class Agaricomycetes; order Boletales; family Boletaceae; genus Leccinellum; species Leccinellum luteum. The sequence continues at coordinate 4,966 of JBBPPG010000057.1, read as the reverse complement.
GGCCACAACCCATTCACGCCCATCGTGTGCACGGGTGAACAGGGGTATGCAGCAAACGACTGATGACATACGACATGGTCATGTGACCAACATACCCATTTGGTGTCGGAAATCGGAGAATCTGCTGTATCCACGAGCAAACATCTAAGCTATGTCCTGCAACATAGCACGAGCAGGGGCATCAAGACCAAATGACGGGATGAGAGATTGCTGAGGAGATTGGTTTGCGCATTGGCCGCATGGACCACGAAGCCCATTGCAAGAATGACGGCAGTCACGGTTTGCCCACAGATATTTCCATGAGCTCCATGTAGGACGGACGTTTCGACTCGCCGACTCAGAGCAGCATTGCACCCTAGAACCGGAGGGTGCATTCGGGCTGAAGAGACATGTAGAGGATGCTGATGAGTGAGTATAGCATGGCAATGTTGTCGCATGGGGTGGGTTGACCTTCACTTTCGCCGCTGACTCAGACAGGCCTGGCAGGAGCAGTGGACCTGAGCATCCTCGACCTGTCCATCCGAACGCTTGCCAGCATGTCTTCCTGCCTCTGCCTGATTTTGTGTAGCTCCGAGAGTTGGCATACGTGAGCAGAGACCTGATGAGCACATCGCACGCATCGAGCACAGAAAGCTTGAATTCATCAGCGGTGGCAAGAGGTTCCTTGTGCTGTTGCTCCTGCTGCTCCCGAACAAGCTGGGCAAAAGAACTCATAAGCAACGTGTGCATGCATTTCTGGAGCTGAAGGAGAGAGGCAGCGAGGTACGAAAATGCCTCACCCTGCCAGTGCACGGCATTCCGTATCTGAGACTCGAGCTCATCGGTCTTGAAACCATCTTGGTTCTCCAACAAAGGGTCACGGTGTCTGGTCTTGGTCATGAAGAGCGTCCACTTTAGGGCCACGATGGCCTTCAGGCCAGGCTCCTTCCAGTTTGTGGTCGGAGCGAGCTGTCGCTTCATGTAGTATGCGATGGTACCCTTGTCGATGGCGAGGTCTTTGCAGACTTTGCCAGCAAACGAGTTGGGGTCTGCGGGGCCAAAGGCGGTGAGAGTGGCGGCAAGGACGTAAAAGGTCATGGGGTCATTTGCGTTGGCCTGCAGCCAATCTATCGACTTTTGCATGTCGGTTGGGGAAAAGTATCCGAGACGGGCGATCTGATAATAAACCATGGCAAGATACCGACACTCGTACTTTAAAGCCTCGTAGCGAGCATTGAGAACATTGTAGCCCGAAGATGGCGCTACACCTGGAGAGAGAGTCAGCAAGGAGTGCCACCGAAAAAAAAAAAAAAGTGGACTCAGACGGACATGTGGTGCCAGTGGAGGGTGGAACACCAGTCACGGTGTATGTCTGTGCACCTTGTCTGGCTGCTTGTGTCTGTGGTGCAACTGCGACACTGAGGGACTCGACCCGCTTAAACACGCGAGAGGCGAGGGAGGCGTCCGCACCACGAGCTCCTGCCTGACTCGGACAAAGGCCTCGAGGCGGAGGTAGAGCCTAGGTGGGTGGTAAGTAGCGCAGACTCAGCGGCATCCAAGAGGTACCAAAGACAGTCTACGAGATGGCGTCGTCAGCTTGTGCCTGCCTGACAAAGGCCTCGAGGTGGAGGTAGAGCCTAGGTGGGTGGTGAGTAGCGCGGACTCAGCGCTGGCATCCAAGAGGTACCGAAGACAGTCTACGAGATGGCGTCGTCGCTGGTGAAACTTGAAGACGGAAGCCTTGATGGAGTCGACAGGTCCGATGTTTGGGTTGTCTGACATGACACCGTGGAGGATGGCAGCGATGTACTTCTTTTCTAAGCATTGGAGCTGCTGGCGAGGAAAGTCACCCGACGTGCAAAGTCGTCGTTGACCACGAGAGACCTTCCGTCTATTGATGATATCTTTCCATTCAAGTTACGAGGGTGAGCAAGACCTCATAAAAAGGTAAAAGATGCATACCCGACTGTAGTTCACGCTGTTCGTGTTCTTTGTATGTTGGTTTGGTGCCGGAGAAACCCATGAGGTCGGCGTTGTCCGAACCTGACCTGGTATCAAGTACAGATAGGTCCTTAAATATGTGGTGAGCAACTTGAGATAGGACGAATGTTTTTTTTACCTGATGATGATGATGCCGGGACATTGATTGTGAGATCCTCAATACCAGGACCGGGAGGGGCATCGACGGGGGTAGCGAGTGGGCTTTGGAGGCGATTGGCAGCGGTGCCTGCATGAGGATAACTGGCTCACACCCGACGAGGCTGCGAATGAATTGGCAGTAAATGGAGGCGTCGTGGTCGACTTCTTTATCAATAGAAGCATGTATAACAAACACACCTAGATAGATGTTCTGTATTATGCACGTCGAGTGCTGACTCGGATGTCGAGGTCCACGAGACATCCTTTACTCCAGCGATGGAATCCTTGGTCATCTGAATATCGCCCAATCTACTAGAAGTTGAGTTGACCGACCTCACCTCGCAAAGTAGCGCGAGCTCTGCAACGTCCAAGAGAAAGCGGAGACAGTCGACGAGGTGGCGGCATCGCTGGTAGAACCGTGACTCGACATCATGGAGGACGGTGGCGACGTGGTGAACAAGTGAGAGAAAGTCGCATGCGTCTGAGGCAGCAGCGTCTCAGCCTTTGGGTTATATAAGCAACCCAAATTAGGAAGGCATTGAGTTCGGCCTCATGGTTGCAACGTTTAGCCCGGTGCGAAATGGGTATAGTAAAGTGCGTAAAGTGTCGAAAATGGCAGAGTAAAGTGAGCTAAGCATCCATTTAAGAAAAATTTACGTATATCACCTTATATTTTTTTCCTAATCCCCATCTCGATTCTCCTCTGCTCCACGTCTTCGTAAATGCCCTCCTTCCCTCGATTATACCTTCCGGGATGCGCTGGAAGCCTGTAACAACTTCACTGCAGCCGTTCCGTACCAGGATGAATACCGCAAACTGGACCAGAACTTGGAATTCCCCTTAAATTTTCTCTCCCCCCGCTCAATGAGAGATTCTCCCTCAAGACACTGGCAAGGGATGCTACTAGGTCTGACTCAGCATTCTTCAGCCGTCCTCCGCGCTAGCTAACCCTCACGCCAGGTTCAGAGACTGGATCTAAACCAAAACGTCTGAATCGGTCCAATATGCTCCCCGCTGACTACTACCTCCCCTCGGTCCTCACCCGATCAACTCAGATGACGACAGCACGCCATCTTCTTCCTCCACCTCCAGTTCCTCGTTGGCATCGTTGACTCGGAGTCGACGTTGACCTGAGGACAAAGTACTTCCCAAGATCGTGAGTCCTTCCTCTACCAATCGAAGATCCTTTTCAGGTCTCCCCAATTCTGACATAGAGACGAGCGGCGACCCGACGAGCGATCTAGCGCCTGCATTGCCTGGCCAACCCTGGGCACAGACGCCCGGGAGTCCAGGACACGGGTGATTGGACGACCTCAAGTTGATACCGAGGATCGTGCCCCTCGCGTTTGTGCGGCGTATCCGAGTCGAAGCTCTTGGTTTCCGCTCACTTCTGGAAGTTCAAGGAGATGATTTCTTCCCCCGGCTCGCCGGAACGTTCACTCGGCAGCCCATCGATTCTGAGTCCGGACGGTACATACCATTACTTGCGTACCTCGGAATTTCAGGCAGATGAATCTGAGATGGTTCGCGAAGACTCCTGGCCATCCGGTACCGGACGGTACGTACCGTCGTTTGCGTGTCTATATTTTTTCTATTCATGCCCTGCGCGCGGATAGTGCTGGGTCTCCACAGGCAGGAAAGTCGCCGCTGAAATCGGTCCCAGATCGTGTCGTCCACACCGCGTTCGAGTTCGAGCGCCTCACTGCATCCTTTCCCTTTTCGGCAGGGTACCCCGGGATTCCCCGAAGGTGCGATCCGTATAACGCGTTTTATAAATTTAATTAATTATAGATACATAATAGAAAAATATTTGCATTATTGCGGGATCGAACACTGAACCAGAAATCAGACGCGGACGCAAAACCGCTAGTCCATGGGGATGAACAATTATGATAGCACACTGAGTTATATTATTGGGTATTATGTCAGTTCATAGAATACCAACACTGTCATTTTTCTTTCTCCATTTCCCACGACATCCTCATCAACCGACAAGCAATGGCCTGCCCCTGCTGCATTGGCCATGCCATGTCAGTACGTGGTCATTGGGAAACCAGCGAAGACCAGCCTTTGCCTGTCCCTGCCAGTGGAATTCTGCTTGTCTCCATTACTACATTGTTTGTTCAGAATACAACCTCTGTTAGACACTACAGATATGCATGGGCAAAGTCGTCCTCCTCCTCAATATCATTCTCACCGTCCTCTGCACCTAATTCATCTCCTCCAAGGTGATCGTTTTCCCCTTCATTGTTCTCGTCCTCAACCTGATCCAATCCAGAATACCCAAATTCATCCATTTCATCCAGAAGATCATCGTCCACCAGTCCTTTTGATGGGTCAACAGCCATGTCATCACCAGTGTCGCTTTCGTCACTTTCGTCGTCTTCATTGCCACCACCGAGCTCTTCCTCACTACTACTATCCTCTTCCCCACTGGTGTCTTCTTCTATCTCACCATCCGAGTCAGTCCCACTGTCCTCTTCCTCTTCTTCCATATTGACATCACTATCATGTTCCCTGTCGTCTCCAAGTCTGTATTCCTGACTTTGCTCACTTTCCAGTTCGAACGGAACTTTGTCCAGCTTGTTGCGGTCATCAAGGAGGCATTTGGTATCCTCCTGCATGGTCTTGTGCCCAACAGTGAAGGCGACCCTTTGCACCAATACGGCACTAGGCACCTCACACTATCACGCGACTAAGAGTAGGAGTAGTTGTGAAAGGGGAAATCCGACCAGAACAAGACTGGCTTGTTCGGTCGTTGCATTCAAGTATATATACTACTGGTACATGCGCACAGACCAAGCTGTGTCTGACGATAAGCTATCTACTACTACTATATAAGGTTATA